>JACCIZ010000053.1:0-213833 GCA_025506415.1 Flaveria robusta
TTGAAGCAGTAAAGCTTGTCAGTTCGTGTGAGTTTCTTTGGTGTAATCTAGGCCTAACCCATTGGTATCAAAGTGCTAGAGTTTAAAGTGCTAGAACGGGAGTATTTTCAACACGTATTTCTTTTTAAATCCATAGGACACTAGATCAATTTGTATGCAACTTATAATATATTAAAATTCAGTTTCTTACTTTCCTGATTACATAATTAGAACCACAAATGTCATTGATCATAAATTGAGTTCATAATTAAAAATTAATACTAAACATATTCAATTTGATTCTTCTGATTTGGTTTCCAACATAGAACATACGTGAACACACCAGGTGATGTAAATCACAATCTAGTCCTCTTCTTCCATTAGTGATTGAAGAAGTGTGGTGCAACCCGACATAATCTCATCCTTCATGAACCCCAGGGCGTTGGCAAAACGGGTGTCCGAGGCAATCCCATTGTAGCTCGTGAGCACAACACGAGCTCTATCACGGCCCGGGTCAGCTGTCATGCAGTCGCCCATTGGGCTGCTCACAAGGACAACATCACAGGTTTCATCTCCATGATCCTCGTTGACAAGAATGTGGTATGTTCCGGTTGAGTCAGTTGCTCCCTCCATGGTATAAAGGACTTTTTGCTCTTTGTCCTTGCATTCGACCCTAACCTTAGCACCTATAAAGCAACAATTGATGAGAGTACTTATTGTCTTTTGAAATACGCGGTTTGGAATAAACTACTTTAAACTGTTGATTCAAAGAACTAATTTTACTCCCAATAATCAGATAAGCAGTTTGGGCAAATACGCAATAAGCAGATAAACATCTTCAATGAACAATCCCAAACACCCTATTTATTTATACACGTCCATATCTGAATGTTTATATGGGTATCCCGCCATGTGACCACTAATTAAATCAAGTCAATCATGTTATCCCAAGTAGGTTATAATTTTTCCTCCCGCGTAGCGGTCAGCATAATTTGTTGGATTTAAGTTATAGGTCACATGGCATCAAGGTCAGCATATTGTGTTTTTGATACAAGATAAATAGTTTTGAGAATGTTTAGATTGCTTCCCCAGTGTTTATCTGATAATTCATAAGCACATAAACAACTTTAATAAGTAATCCCAAACAAACTATTTGTGGTAGAGACCCGCATATAACATTTGTTTCTCAAAATGTAGTTCTGGTATAAACTGAAAAGGTATCGATTAAATGAACGCTGGATGAGACGTAAAACATACAATTCTGAATAGTGAAAGTAAAAGAATATTAAAACCAGTAGAGAACTTTTACAGGAATCACTAATTAAGCATTTGCATTGATGATTTAGAACTTTAAAGCAGGGTATACATCCTAAAGAGCACAAGATTATCAAACTGCTTAGTAAAACGGCTACCCAAGTTCAGATCTACTAAAAACTTAACGATATCCAATTTGTGTGATAGATTGACAATTAATAATCATAAATGGATTATGACAAAAATATTCACATAAATTTAAACCAATTCTAACTGGTTATGATTAAAAGGATCTGTATAATACACTCTAATCTCTTAACACCACTAGATCGTGAGAAAGCTAACCATTACAATGTCTAAGATATGTTCAAATTAAGCTTTAATTGGATGATTTTGCACTACGTTTAAAAGTAAATCGAATTATAAATTCAAAAACGAACAGTAAAGAGTCAATAGCACTGCAGTACTTTCCTAAACCCTAATTCACCATTCTTCTATACGATAATCATAATACAGAACTTCATTCTTCATATTGCGCTTAATAACAAACCCTAAGCTAGATCTAGATCTCAAAACCACTCGATTATCCAACGATTCAGAACTACCGCTACTCAAAGCTCAGATCTACAAACAACTAGACGCTATACACCTTCATTTCCACAGATCTACCAATTTCGTTAACA
Organism: Flaveria robusta; assembly: GCA_025506415.1. Lineage (NCBI taxonomy): Eukaryota > Viridiplantae > Streptophyta > Magnoliopsida > Asterales > Asteraceae > Flaveria > Flaveria robusta. Next base: position 1,917 of record JACCIZ010000053.1, read on the forward strand.
AATCTACCAAACAACACACATAAAGGTATAAACGGATGCAAATCACCATATGTCACAAATTCTTCACCAAAACAGTAAAATGAAAGGCGATTAAAGCAGATGAATGAACATACGTGGAATGTAAGTGGTGGCGGAGGTCTCGAAACCAGCACGGCAAGTGTCGCAGTAAACTTTGCCTTGAAGACGGAAAGGACGGGACATCGGACGTGCAGCGGTGATCAGCGCCGGTAGTAGGACGCATAGTGCTAACATGAACGCCATTTTCGCCATTGTTGTGTGTTTTGAGTGTAAGTGTGTGAGAAAGAAAGATGAAGTTTATAGAGATGAAGACGAAGGGAGTGTGAGCAGATGACAGAGGAGAGGTGATGATGAAGAAAAAGTAGTGTGAGAAACGGTGGTGTGTAATGTACAATTACACGATCGGATTTTGGGTATTGACGGATTGGTCCTTTAACTATTTACGAACTTAAAATACAGATATTAATTTTTAGAATTAATTTCAGTTTTACTCTCTAATTTTAAACTAAAGTAATCATTTTACTTTAAAATATTAATAACATCAATTTACCACTAAAAGTTTCATATGTTATTTTAATTTCACTTTAAAAGTTTTATTATTTTGGATAAAATTAAAACAACTAATGAAACTTTTGGATTAAAATTGAAACAATTTATGAAACTTTTGAAGGTAAATTGATATTTTTAATTTTTTGGAGTAAAATAGTTATTTTAACAAACCTCAATTAATAAAATTGAACATAACTCTACTCTTTATCTTTTAACGCATATTGGATTTTAATAATTTAAACTGTTGACTATTATGTAGTATTAATTTAAATATCAATTTGATTAGTATTAATCCTAACTTTCTATTGTGTTACTAATAATAGTTACAGTCTAACTATTCATTAACTCCAATAGTTTTTTATGATGTGTCATAGGATGTTGCCTGTGACGTGCCATGTATCATGGCGTCTTACATAATCAGAATAAAAAGATACATAAATATATCACTCAATTTTTATGTTTATTTGTCTCCAAGCCGCTCAACCGGCGACAAAAACGTTACGTTAAACAACTTTAAAATGATATTTTATAAAAAAAAAAAAAATTGAGTAATATATTTATAATTAGTTATAACGATGTTATATGTCACATCACAAACCACACCACAAGATATGTCATAAAAATTAACAGAGTTAACAAATAGTTACATAGAAATTGTTATTAGTAATAAAATCCCCCAAGTTAGGATTAATATGATTGATCAGCCTAATAATTAAAATTAATATTAGCTAATTATTAATAGTTTGTACTAGCAAAATCCAATGTTACTATTTTAACAAAACAATATAAACATTTTGAATTATATTGGGGACTTTAAGAGAAACAGAACTACAACTTCGAACTTTGTTTCACAAGAATAATGTAAAAACAACAGCATATCATTATAATAAAGTATTAAGAAACTTGATTATAACATTTGTTTTTATTTATACTTCTAACTAGCAAATAACCACGCGTTTCGCGGTGGTTCAATACCCAAATACTTTACTAAGCATTATTATATCATTTATTTCAAAACAAAACAATGCGTAGGGATACTATGAAATATGTATCAATGTTGACTATGTGAAAAAGCATATTACAAAAGTCCCACACTCTTAGATTCGGGTAAACTTCATTGCAAAACGATGTATCAACCAACCCTTTTATGTTTAAACACCCCTTAGATAAATTCTTTAGGCTTTTATAAACATCTTTTGCTTCAATCTATCCATCACATGATGCATTTTTAAAAGAATAAACCAATAAAGAAATTATTAAAAAAACCTAGATTGTAATGGGATTCAACATTTTTGCCGGACATGAAAGATCGCATATTAACCGGTGCTTGAAAATTAGCGAGCGTTACCTCGGCGTTGTAACAATCTAGTAACTGAACAACATCACAAAAATAAATTTCATGTAACACTACCCAACACCAACAACGAACACCGCCAGCAGCCACGAAACCTCAAAAGACAATAAATTAGTGCACGTCAATGGTTGCCAATCAACATGATCCCGTTACCAGCCTCTCTGCCTTTGAACTTCATGGTTTATGCAAATCAATTAAACTACATCATCATCTTGATCTATCTCACTTGATCACATTGGACATGAAAGATTTAGCGTGGAAGGATTTAATTCGAATATACGTAACGACAGAGAAAGAAGAGGAGATTGCAGTTTACCTGAAGAGAATATGGGGATAAGTAGGGGTGTTCATTGGATCGGATAACGGATTATTCGGATTATTCAGATTATTCGGATCGGATTATTTGGATATGAAAATTTCAGGACCCTATCCGAAATCCGATCCGATCCGAATAAGGATATCTCTATCCGATCCGAATCTATCCGAATTCAATTCGGATCTAATTCGGATATATCCGAATAATCCGAATTTATCCGAATAATCCAAATAAACTAAATAACAATTTTTTTATTTTTTTGTTTCTAATTTTTTTTGCTAATTTTTTATTCTTAACATTTTATAAGTTTAAAATCATAATAAAAGATATAAAATTTGAAAAAACAAATTTGACTTGAACCCAAATTGAAACATAATAGGTAATATATAGAACCAGAAGATTATGATCTCTAATTTAGAACAACAATCGATTATTGTATTGTTTATGATCAGAGGACTAAAATGTGTTAATATTCTTTAATATTGAGTTGAAAGTATAATAGATAGTTGGCTAATGAGTATTGGGCTAAAAACATAGTTGAATTCTTATTCGGATTAATCGGATATCTGAATAATCCGTACAATCCAAATAAAAAAAATTATGAAATCTGAAATCCGAATAATGAATTCGGATTCGGATGAGATCCGATCCGAATAAGAATTCGGATCAGTTTATTCGGACTTGGATACGGATCGGATTTCGGATATTTTCGGATATCGGATTTTTGAACACCTCTAAGGATAAGCAACCTCAAACTTTCAAAGAATTACAATCCTAATCTATGCAATAGATGGTTGTACACAAATCTTAAATGCTTTGCTATTTGCCTTTTAAAGTATATATAATGTGATAAGAATTATATTCCGTCAAAGAAGATTGGATATTTTAAAGCCCACGGTGCCGGTGCCAGTTTAGTTGTATCATCATGTTATGTAATATAAAAATTTTAGAAATATATATAAAAGATTTAGAAAAGAGAGTGTGGAGTAACTACGATTTTGAACCCAAGTTTCTTTGCAAAGAAAAACACCTTTTAGTTTTTATCACGGATACCAAAACAACTTTTATGTTAAGCCATTAAATTACAAATTATATTAACATCTTACATATCATTTTATTAAAAATAAAGGCCTAAAAGTTTAGGAGCTCAACCCAACGCTTAAATTTTAATAAGGTTAAATCGACTCTTTCAAGGAGACTAACATATAATTTCTTTTATCTTGTTTATAATCTGTGATGTCCAACTTATATTTCTTTCAAAATATACCTATTTTACCACAAAATAAAATAAAATTGGTATTTCGAATCCTACTTCTAATAAATAAAATGACTTTGTACATGTGGCATATTTTTAGCCCTCCTCATCTTTATTTTTCCGCTCATAATAAACTAATTAATACTTTCTATGTTTAAGTTTATACCATCTATAATTTAATATTTTTATTTCAAATTTCAAAATTTTATAACTTTCTAAATATCATAATAAATAGATGAAAACAAATATTTTTATATTTTACTCAAATTCGTAATTAATTATTGATTGTAATTGTAAGTTTCAATAAATTAAATGAAATTTTAATATTTATATTTTAATCAAATATATATTAACAATGCCATAATAACCTTCCATCATTATACATTTTTAATTGTTTATAGTCATAGATGAGAACGTTTTTTTTTAAACCCAAATTTTATATCTCAGCATTTTACATCATTCAACTTATAGTTTGTTTTTATTTTCCAATGCAGGTACAAAATTCAAGGCGGTGTTTTAAAAAAAATTAAAAACTTTTGAAAATTTTCACATATGCAGGATTGTTATTGAGAATATTGATCAGATAAGTCGTTTATGTAATCGAACAAGATCACAAATCAAATCACTTCGTAATCGAGTCATAGAAGCTGAGAAGATAGTTTTCAAATTTAATGTGTGTTGCAATGACAATCAATGTCAAATGTTGGTTTGTTTTTGAGACAACTGGAATTCCTACATGGTAAATTATGTGATGTCATCTAGAGCTACAAGTAAACATTAAGTTAAACAACTAATATTAGATAAAGATGATAGATCTACAAATAAAACAACAAATGTTGTGTATAAAATAGAAATTTTTAAAGATTTATAGTTAATGCATATAATTTCTTAAAATATACTTATTTGTTCAACCCGTATATTACACGGGTCTATAACTTAGTGTTTAATAAAACGAAATGTTTTAACGTAGATATAATTACATGAAAGTAGAATCCTAGTTAAAGAGGGTTAATTTAGAACATATTACAAAATGAGAGGACCAATTTCTAAAGTTTTGATACGGGTCATGACTATTGTCAATTTGAAAATGGACATGCAGTTGTCACTTGTCAGTGTCGGTTGCAGTAGGGCGGTGAATAATAATAATAATTTAGAGTTAACAACGCGCCATTTCTTATGCAGTTACCGATGTATGGGTGTAATTTTTATCCGAACTCAAATAACAAACCCGAATAATATCAACCTAACCCGACCAACCCAAACAAACCATTCCGATTATCACATTAAACTGAATTCGATTATTATAAATGGTTTGATATTTGGGTTGACTTTGTGAGAATCAGGTCAACCCGATTAAACCGAATCTTAGTTTTTAAAAATTTCAAGATTTATATATATGTGTATGTGTATTTATATATAGTGTGTGTTATGTTACAATTTACAAGACTTAAAAATAATGTTTCAAACTTTATATGTCATTATTGTAGTTCAATTCTATACTGTAAACATTTAAATATACATAATAATAAAATGAACGTGAATATGTATAAATATTTCGATCGAAATAATAAACAAAGTTATATTTGATAAAGCATACGAATTCTTATATATGTATTTTGATCACATACATACTCCTTAGATAAACATTTGAAATGAAAAACAATTAAAGTTTAATAATTAGTGTAAACTTGATTATCGAATAACCCGACCGAAAACCGAAACCCGAAAATCGATTAAATATTATTTGTTTGATTTTTGGTTTTCAGGTTGAATTTTTACACCTAGAAACCCAAAAACCCGACCCGAAAAAAACGAAACCCGATTAAAAGAATCCAAAGAATACCCCTAACTGAGGTACCCGGTGGCGCGTTGTTGAATTACACGTTGGGCTCAAAGTATGGAAGCGCGCGTTCGGCCCTTCATAATTTATATGAGACATGCTGGCCTTATCTTTTTCTTTTTTGCTTTTTGCTTTTGCAAATTGCCTTACAAAATAAGAAACGTTAAAGAAAGAATTTTGTAATTACAATGTGTTATGATTCATATTTCATCCTTCCTTTTTATAATTGCGATTAGGTCTTATCTGTTTGAAAAAAAAAAAATGAAACACTTTGTTTCCTGTCTCGAGTAGTCGTAAAATAATTTGGTTAAATAAATGTAAAATATCTAGGAATGAGTTATTCAAGAAAATATAATAATAATAATAAAAAAATAAAAGGATTATTATCCATCAAATCTTAGATCCAATGATTAAGAAAATTCAATAGCTTGATGTTTATAATTAAAACTTTTAACTATAGACCAATGAGTATTTTAGTCTTCGTCATTTTTTCAAGTTCACTTTTTTTAAAGCTCATAACTTTTACTTATATATTATATTTTTTTAATTATACCATAAAAATAAGCGTTTTTAATCTTTAAAATGAGTATAATATTGATACATAAAAACAAAATATTTTACGTTATTTCAGCTCATTATGCGATATTTGTCATATCATAATGTACTATCAGATCATTGTGTAACATTTGTCAAATCATTATATTTAATATTGATCATTGTGTTTTCTATTGTGTTTTTTTAAAATAATAATTTTTAAATAACAAAATGCTGAAAATATAAAAATTTTATGTTTTCTAGTTTATTGTTTAATCCTGATCAGGTAATCGTGTAATCCTCTTTAAGCAACTCATTTTATCTAATGCTAATCATCAAGTATATGGTTGATAGTTCTGTTATCCATTGTAACTACTAACTAATGTTGATTATTGTTTATACATTATGTTTTTTTAATGATGATTTTGAATATTACTATACTCAAAAATATGAACTTTATGTGTTTCAAGTTCATTGGGTGATACTTATCGTGTAATTGTGTAATCCTAGTCAATTTAAAAGATTACACAATGACCTGACGAAATTACACAATGAGTGTTTATATAAACACTATACAAGTTTTAAAGATAAAATGCTCGTTTTTATGGTGTAATTTTTGTAAAAAAGAATGTCGTATGTACAAGTTACAGACGTTTAAAAAAACTGAAACTTAAAAAAGGTGACTACTACCAATTTTACCCTCAATCTAATCTTGATAAAAAATATACATCAATATCTTAATCCTTCTTGTTTTCTTTTAGTTTTTAAACACTTTATAATTGAATATTTCCCAAATATCTATCATCCCTCACGACACTTGAACTCGGTATAATTGCTTGGTTATATTTGTTTATATTGTTTTTTACTTTTAATTTGTTTTTGTTTTATTTTTATTAGTTTTTCTTTTGTTTTTATAAGTCACCTATTATTTTGTTAGATTTCTTTCTTTGTTTTAATTTTTTTATAATCTTAATTGTTCTTTTACTTCTATATATCACTTATAAAATTTTCAAAGCAACGTAATGTTCTCTTAAGTTTTGATGTCTTGCGACATTGTTATTTTATCTATGTTTTCACACACACACACACATATATATACATATATATATATATATATATATATATATATATATATATATATATATATATATATATATATATATATTTAAGTGACCTATCGCGTAGTGTGGATAATTACCTGCTATATGCACTAGCGACAGGCTTCATTCCCCAGCCGTCATTTTATTATTAGTTTTTAGTTATATGAATCCACTCATCGCTCGGGATCTAATTCTAGTTATAATTACACATCTCATCTTCACCCAAATTATAATTAGTTATGGTTGATTTTAGTACATTTAAACTTATAATTACACATTAAAATTATCAATATTTTAATTATTTTAGGCAGTTATAATTTCTCTACCTAGTATCTTTGTACGTTAATTATTTTAAAGTTAGTTAGGTTAAGTTAAAAAAAAATTTCACTACCAGTTTGGGAAAAAACTAGTTTGTACATGTCTAGTTGCTGCAGTATATTAATAGAGAAAGAGAAAACTCATTGATGATCAACTCTCTCATTCTATCCCCCTCTCTCTAATATGGAACTGTTTCGTCTAATCGTCTTCTTCATATTAGAATTTTCCTCATGTTGATGTTTTCATTATGTTTTAAGTGATTTTGCTACATTTAATCTATCAGATCGTCTTGTTCATTTAACCTATTGTCTATGCTACCTGATCGTCGGTTTGTTCGATTATATATCATTGGTTTGGATTAATAATATGAGAGGTAACATTTTTGACAGTTATGTTTCTATTATACATTACCGCTTGTTGGACAAAACAAATACAATTTTGTAAATATACATCATACTTTGTGGAATAATCACAACACAAATGAAGCAAAATTCCTTATGAAGATTAATTGAGATATATACCACCTTTTGAAGCCATTGTTTTCTGTTCAGAATAGGTAGTACAAGCAAATATATTAATGGAAATATAAGGATTAAATCTTAGTATCTTATATGATGACAATTTACATTAAATGGTTTTAAGTTACTCATACAACTTAATTATATAAACCTAGTCCATGATGTCAATTCTTGAACTGTTCATTATTGAGCTTGAATATTACATGCAATGGTTCCTTCTTATACATGGCTATATCCATCTCCTCCTCCATGTTCATCTCCGAGGGTTTACGTTATCTGGAACGAACCAATCGAAGTTTAAGATCAAAGAAGCAATCGTTTGGAGAATCAACTTAGAAGCCATTGTTTCTCCGGGACACATTCTTCTTCCTGACCCAAATGGTAGGTATCCAAAGTCATTCCCTTTGTAACTCAAACTCGATCCAATAAATCTTTCAGGTTTGAAGCTCAAAGGATCATCCCAGATCTTGGGATCGCGATTGATTGCCCAAACATTAACTAATATTTGACTGCCTTTTGGAATGGTGTATCCCATGACCTCACATGTTTGGATCGCTTTACGCGGTATAAGAAGTGGTCCTACAGGATGCAATCTTAGTGTTTCCTTAAAGCATGCTTCTAAGTAAGGAAGACGGACAAGATCCGATTCTTTTACCATGTTTCCATTTATTTGTTTCGTAACTTCATCGCTAGCCTTCTTCATCACTTCTTCGTGTTTTAGAAGCTCCGCGATGAACCATTCTGTTGTTAAACTTGTAGTTTCAGTGCCCGCTGCAAATAGCTCCTGAGATTTAAAACAATGAAAAGATTTTCATACACTCATCATGATATAAACACTAAATACTCTACAACATGCATCCCACAAAAACCGCAAAAGATAAAAACAAAAAATCAAATTTCATAAACATTCATCGGTAATATGTTGGTAATCACAAACAGATTAACAACATTTCACCCAAACCACAAAAATGAGACTTTCACCAATGAACATTTTAACTTATTATCGACGGATAACCTATGTAGATAAGATTCTAGATAAAAGCTTTCAGTCGTTGTCAGTGAGAACTATTTCCAAGGGGTATTCCTTCGGTACCAATGGAAATGATAAGCATAAATTTCCTATATTTGTTTCTGAAAGTCTTTTTTATCTCAAATCATTACACACATGTCATTAACAATGAGGGGCTTTTGACGGATATATGTTCATCGTCAAAAGCCCTCTGTTCTAATAAAATTCAAATTAAAAGTACGAGAAAGAGAGAGTAAAACCTCCATCAAGCATTGATCTGTTGATTCGAAAACCCTTTTTCGATCAAAACATCCGCAAAATCTTTTCCACCCGAACCAAAATCGCTTCGATTTCGTTTCTTTTCAAGACTATCTTCCCAAACAGATCCAAGATCATGTTCAATAATATTCATAACCTGTTTATACCAACCCTGCAAATCCCATGAACCAAATACTGCAGGAAACATATCAGCCAACTGCGGCTTTGCAACTATCATAACAAGTCTTCTTACAGCATCCATGACCCCTGATCCCACACCATTTCCCTCATAATCCACCAAATCGATCGATAACGATGCGTTTCCTAATATGTTCATAGCAGTTACAAACATAACATCTTTCACAACTACATCTTCACCTTCTCTTGAAGCTAAATACTTCACCATCTCCATCACCTTCTCCTCCCTCATTATTGCACCCGATTCCAACGCTTTGCCCCGAAAGAAGCTCCGATTTGTAGATGTTACGTAAAAGCCTCCAGTGATCATCACATTCCGACGTGAAAACAAGATTCATGTTATGAACAGTGGGTTTCTTGTGTTGAAGCAATCTTGATACGTCGCGACCCGAAAGAATATGATCATGGGTTCTGAGAATCTCTGAAGCTGCAACTGATGATGATGCTACAATGAGGGTTCGTTGGCCGATTCGAAGTGATACGAGTGGGCCGTGAAGTTGGGATATCTCGAAGAGGCGAATGTGGGGATTCTTTCGTCCGATTTGGAAGATGTTGCCGATGATCGGTAATGGGTGAGGGCCTGGTGGAAGTGAGGGTGTTTTGAAGATGATTGATTGAAGATTATTCTGTAAAAGAAGATGATTAGGGCAATGGGAGCAAGAGAATGATCATGATGATCTCTTTGTTGTGAATATTGTTTACAGATTCATTGTGTGATTTGTGTGGGAATCAGAAGAAATGAAGGAAAGATAAGATCAATACTTATGAAATGATGAGGACGAAAATGGTGTAGGAAATCGTGTATATTATTATTTAATGTGTGAAGTAGATCGTGAGTGTTTTAAAATGGAAGCGTGCACCAGGAAATGTGGAAGAGTGTCATGCAAAGTGTTTTTAATAATTTTATATTAGGTTAGTATCACGTTTATTGCACGAGTTTAATAAATAAAATATTAAATTATTAGTAAAATTTATTAATTATCAAATAATATTTTAGAACAAGATATTAATGAAATTATGTATGCTTTAGGACTTTAAATAATTATTTAAAACACATGTTTTAAATATTTCGTATTTTATAAAAGTTTGATGTTTTAGAAAAAGTTCTATTTATAAAAAAAGTTATTTATTTACAAATTATATTTCTAAAAAGATTTTTTTAATTTATTAAAAAATATTTTTAATATAAAAACATTTAATAATATGATTGGTAGTTAATGTAATTTTTTATTAAAGAGATAAAGAAAATTTGATTTAGGAGGTGTAGATTTATGAGAGAAATTAAGAATTCAACATTACAGAACTTGGGCATTATATGATTTGATAAAGAAATAAACAAATTTTCAAATTCTTTAACTTTGGGAAGTTTAGAACTTCTATAAAAAGTTTATAACTTGTATAACTTTATAGGTTTTTTTATTGAAATATATACCACTAGCTTTAGACGGGTTTAATAAATAAAATATTAAATATAATAAAAATTATTAATTATAAAATGTTATCTTAAGATAAGATATGATGGAATTTACGTATAAGTAAAAAACTATAAATAATAAATAACAATATATCAACATTTTAAACTTTTGTTTTTAAACTTTTTTTTAAAATAATAAACATTTTGTTTAAAAAATAATATAATTTTTAAAAATTTTCTTTTTATAACTCAATTTTAAATATTTTTGGTTTAAAAAAAATTTACTTTTAAAAAACACAAATTTTAAAAATATTTCGTATTTTTAGAAAGGTTTGATGTTTCAGAAAAAAATGTATTTTATAAAAATTTATTCAATTGAAAAATATTTATATAATAAAAGATCTCTTTCTTAAATTATTATAAAATTATTTTAATTTAAAAAAGAGTTAAATAATTTTACTAATTAAAGTAATTATTTAATATGGGGGATAAGTGAAAAAATTTTGATGAGAATAAATGTAAATATGTCACGTATCCTCTATAGATACTTTTTTATTAAATTAGTAAGATAAAATAATATAAGATAATATTTTAGATAAAAACAAAATGAATTCCCACGTGCTCTGTGTTCTTTAATTCTTGTTAGTCTCGACAAAATTGTTACAAAATATGACTACCGCAAACCTATATTAAATTATGTTAGTATCCCGTGTATTACACGGTTGAATATATAAATTATTAAATAATTAGTTTAAAAGTTTATGAATTATAAAATTATGCTTAAAGATAAAATATGATTATAATTACTTATAATAGCTACTTTAAGTAAATAAATAATAATATATTTTTCTTAAACTTTTATTTTATAAAAATATTATGGTTTGTAAATATTTATTTAATGTAAAATGATTTTTTTTAAAGTTCGTTGGTTTTTTGTTTTTAAAAAGTGTGTTTTTAATTTAAAATAAATAGATTTTCAATTTATTAAATTATACATTTTTTAATTTGAAAATGGTATGAGTAATATTATTAGTATTCAATATCAGTTTTAATAATAAAGAGAAATGAGAAAGTTAGTATAATGAGATTTGCGATTGCGTCATGTATTTTTTTATTTTTTTCTTATTATAGATAGATTAATAGATAAACAAATAGGTAGATATATAGATAAATAGACTAAAAACTCATTTATTAAATGGATTATAGTTACTAATAAACACAAAGATTTACAGTACGATATTTTAATATAAGATATGAGTTTTATATATGTAATAGTTCAAGAAAATAAAACAATTATATTATAATTTTAACTCTCTTATCTAAATAGTTTTATTTTTAAACATTCTTATTAAGATTCTTTTATAAAAAATTTATTTTTATAAAATATTGTTTATTAAAAACTCTGGTTTGTAATTATTCTGGTTGTTTTAATAAGATTGTTTTTAAAAAAGTTCACATTTTTTATATTTTAAAAAAAACGGATTTAAAATATTTTGTTTTAAAAAGATTTAGTGTTTTTGAAAATTTCATATTATATAAATCTTTTTTATTATTAGTTCTATTTTAATTAAAACAATGTGGTTTTTTTTTTCTTAATAAAATCTAACTTAAAAAAATACATTGATTTTAAAAAATTAAGACGAGAAAGAGAATATTACAATTAATAAAATTGATCTTTAGTAAGAGAGAGAAATTAGTTTTAATGTTTAAATTACTATAATAACCTTTTGAAGGAAAAAATGAGATGCTAATGTTTATAAGAATGACAAATGGTAAAAAGGTAGGTTATGAGAATTACATGTGGCTGTTAGTAGTATTTTTAGACACTATTTATCATTGTTTTAGCATATGTTTTTATTATATATCATGCATTTAGTACACGTATTTTTATTTATTTTATGTAACACTTGTTTTGGTGAAATAGAGTCTACTGTGAATAGGTTTTGTTGTCTTGCAGGTAAAATGTGGCTAGTTGAGTTGAAAACGAGAATTGAAAGAAGTTTTGAAAGGATGTTAAAGATGAAGGATGATTTTTGAAGATTTGAAAATTTTGGGTTTAATTTGTATTTAAATGATCCTGTTAAAATAATTTGGTTTTATCCTAAAAATTTTTAAGATTTAAATTCTATGGATAAACATTAGAACGAGAAAGAAAAAAAGGGGTATTAGTTAGAGTGGGGTGACATCACGAAAAGAAAGTGAATCGGAGGTATAAATTCTTCATTAAATCATCCAAAAGAAGGGGGAGGTGGAATTTTGGCACATTGTTCGACGAGAAAAGCAAGAAAAGGAGTGAGATTTCTTTTCTAAGGAAACTCTCCTTTGGCATATTATTGAAGAATCTTCTATCATTTTAATTGTTTTTAGTAAGCTTTAATTATTTTATTTTAGTTTTGATTGTCTAGCCGTCATGTCCAGCTAGAACAATTTTAGTTTCAACATTAAGGTTTAATTTCTTTGATTTGGTTTGATCTTATGTGAACTGTTTATGAGATCTATTTATTTTAATGGTTTGTTTGTTTAATTTTTGATATTAAACCTGGATCTACTCCGGTATATATTAGATTGTTAATAAACCTGATCAACTTTTTAATTTTTCTAATAAAGTTCTTCAAGATTTAAAACCCTAATCAAGTTTTGATTTTTGATATAAGGAACAATTAACAGTTTGAGTTTGTCTATGAATTTATTCTCGTTATAGAATCACACAATCTAGTTAAGCATACCGAACGGCGTGTGTATTTAATTATAATTGATACTTCTATCGTTGCAACCCGCACGCTAAGATCCGAACGGCGTGAGCTTAGAGTAGCGGGTTGGCTCTAATCAACGAACTGCGCTTGATTAGACATTAGATAGAGTGGATATCCGAACGGCGTGATGTCTAGTATCGATACAAATCATTAATTAAAAATAGTCATTGCACCATAATCGTTAATGATCGTAAGCCAAATCGAATAAAGAAATTACCTTAGTGTTGGAATTAGCTTTCACATATTAATTTAGTTCATAATTTAATTAGAGTTTCTATTAATTGCTTTTCAGAATAAAAAAAAATATAAAAAAATGTCAATTTTCGTTTTTCCGGCGGAACCTTAACACGGTCGCGTACAGTTCTAACACGGCCGTGTCAGCCTAATGGAATTTTTTTCACTTTTTGCAATTTACTTTCAGTTTTAGTTTTTAATTAAAACCCCCACCTTCCTTAACCCATAACCCATCAAAGTAACTGTACTAAAATGTTTTTGGTATAAAATAATTGACACGTATCCCTGAGGACACGAACCCTACTTCCGCTCATACTATTCTTAGTGTGTGTGATGGTAGGTTCACATTTATATATTTTATTTGCTGGATTCGACACCCAACAAACAGTTGCTTTATTATAATCTATAGATACGTGAAGTATCTCCTCCGATACTACCATTGCTATTTTTCAACTCAACAAGGTAGTTAGGGTAGTTTTATTTACCTGTAACACCATGATTTTTAACAAATAAATAAAGAATAAGTTGGTAAAAATTAAAATAGAAGTTTAATATGAACTAATGATGTTTTAAGAGTAGTAGTTTGAGAGATCAGGTATTCCTTGATTGAATGAAATTTTAGTTTTAAGAATTATGCATATGATGGGTAAATCTGACTGTCGAGACCCCCAATTTTTTCAACAACAATTCCATAACTTCCTCCCTTTACCACTGCATCCAGGTCTTTCTGATAAAGTAGTGCTTCAACTTGCATCTTCCACCAACCAAACTTCTTCCCGTCACATGGTGATCTTACCCTCGTCAGCCATATCTCAAATAGAGTACTTACCAGTTGTTTTGTTGCACACTGTTTATATAACAATCTCAAAAAATTAGAAGTAAACGTTTAAAGAGCGTACCTGACTATGTTGATGGTTAAAAAACAAATTGTGGAGTCAACAAAAAAACTAAGAAAATAGATTGAGCAGTGGTCGTATGTTATCTGTATACAGAAGGTTCAAATCGGAACCCTAATCGCAAACAACAAATAGTGATCAAACCAAACGCGAATAGAACCAAAATACCCAAAAGCGTGACTTGTTTTGTGTCCTTATTCTAATCGAGAATCAACAGTCCCAAATCAGTAGTGTTTTTGCATTGTTATGTCGACAGCAATGGTGGCGAACAATGTTGTGGCAGCAGCGACCGGTGGTTTTTGGTGGCTGGCGGCAATTCAAGTGATCTAGTGTGCTTCCTATGATCCCAAACCTTGGAGAACAGGGTGAAGGTCGAACACTACTAGAAAACCTGAAGCTATGATACCACTTGTTTTGTAAAACAAGGACACACACATGAAATAGCAAAGTAAACGAACACGACAAGAGGAATTTATAGAGGTTCGGTTTTAGTGTATGACCCACATCCTCTTGGGCAGGGCCGGTCCTAAGAGTCCTCGAAAAATTTTACGCACTAAGCGAATAGAAAAAAACAAGCCCTTATAATATAAAGTCAATAACTTGTATGTAAAAAATCTATAATACGATAATAACTGTTTCACCGATAAACAGTATTGTAGCATAATGATATAATTTACTTAAACGAATTGTGAGACTCACATAGCGTTTTCAAATTGAGTTTAGATTGAATAAATGACATTGGAATAAACTAATTAAAATATTAACGGGCCATAAATTCCAATAGGTCTAAATTATTATATTGCTATTGGGTTTGTTAATTAATTTGTTAATAGCCTATACTTATTTTAAAATATATATATATATACATATATATAATGTAAAATTATTTTAAAAATTCCAGGCCCTGTGAAGTATGGGCCCTGGGCGATCGCCCACCCCACAAACCTCCCCCCACCCCCAACGCTCAGGGCCGCCCATGCTCTAGGTATTCTTTTATTGAGGTGTTAATAATTACAACGAAACTATCAACTGTATATAAACCCAATTTAAAGTTTACAACTTCTTAACAAAAAAACCGTCAATAATAAATTGTGATCATTGTTTGATTGTGTTTATCTCTAGGCCCGGTTGCCCTTAGGCTGAAGCTACATCATAGCGTCCAACATATTATATACTTTTAAGGATACGAAGAAATACTAATACTCGAGTAAATGTGATGTATGTTAGACGAAATCATTATTTTAGTGATTTTCTTTGAAATAAAATCTAAGGTGACTTTTTTGACTTATCTTTCGGTACAGTTGGTTCGTCTAGAAGAAAATTCCAGTATTTATTGGTTTATTATCAGTTGATCTTCTGGTCCAATAATATAATGAATTAAACTTGAAATCTGTTAAAATATATGTTTAATTTTTTAATTTAATGTCAAACATGTGGTTTATATAATTGTTCTTTAATTGTTTGTTTTTTTGTTTACATGATCTCTTGTGTTGATGGGTTGAATCAAGTTGAAATTGGAAGAGGTCATAATCAAGAGTTGAAGGTTTAGCCAGTGTTGCAAGTGTTAGGTTTGTGAAGGCTTTGAGCTTAGCTTATGTTTATTTTTTTTGTTCACTAAGTTGTTAACTCTAATTAGTCTCTCTGTATATATTTTGTTATTTATTTGTAATCTTTGTACTGAACAAATAAAAAAAAACCTTAGTTGCAACCCGTGTACGTAGGTCATACCGACAGAACCCCGTTAAATTCTTGTATTGTTTATTTTTTGTTTTTGTGTGATAATCGTTTGTGCTCGTGTGTTGATTTTGTTGCGCCGCTTGAAATCTAACAAGTGATGTCAGAGCCAGGTTCGTTGAACACATGATGTTATACTGATAAACGATTCACAAAGAAGTTTTCTTTCTCTCTGTCCATCACCGTGCCATCACCGTGCCGACGGAATAGTGATTGAAATCACGTTGGGATTTAACTGATCAAAAGAAAGAAAAGGAATCTTATCTTGGAGTTCGTGCAAAAGAAATTAAAGGAATAATTTGATTTGTTTCATGTTTTTGGTACTTACGAGCGTGAAAGAATAAAAAGGCAAGAATTTTTTTTTTCTATTGGCGGCCGCAAATAACAAAGAAACAAAATAGTTTTTTTTTTGTTTTGATTGTTGTTATTTGGACGACGCTCAAACTAAAAAGAAGAAATTGCCATTTAAAACATCATCGTAAACCACCGCCCACTACAACCATTTTTCAGCCTGTCGACAAAAGAAAAAAAAAAGATTCATTACTTAATGGATTTTAGAGTTGCTTTGTGCTTGAATGATACGCAAGTGGGAGACTGTTGATTTGTGAAAGTTTGTGCTTGTGTCTATGTTTAGTTTTTTTTCATTAAGTTGTTAACTTTAATTAGTCTATATATATACTTTGTCATGTATTTGTAATTTGTATACTAAGCAAATAAAGAAAACTCTAGCTGCACCCCATGGACGTAGGTCACACCGACCGAAGCACATTAAATCCTTGTGTTGTTTATTTTCTGTTTTTGTTTGATAATCGTTTGTGCTCGTGTGTTGGTTTCACTGCGCCGCTTGAAACCTATAGCAAGCTTTTGGAAAATTGAGGGATTTATTTGTCAACTATTCAAGGTCCATTGGATATAAATAGGGACTTGATTAATTACTCGAAGCATTACATACACGGCTTTTATTTGCCCTAATCATCACCCTAGTTTTCGAGCTGCAAGAAGATTAACATCTTCTTGGTATGATCATGGGGTTTAAACCGGTTCTTACTTTGTTCTACTTGTTCTAATCGATATTTGATTATCAGTAAGGCACGTATTTGTCTTCGTGTTATCATCATCACACGAGGTTCTTTGGCAATATCTGAATGATTAAGTGCTGAACCAATAAGAGGTCTGAACTATTAAGTGCGAACCATTAAGAGGTATGAACCATTAAGAGCTAGTATATCGCTTAACTATTCAAAGACAAATGTCTGACCAATTCAGATAAGAGGTCTTAACCATTCAGCATTAGACCTTTTAACCATTAAGCATTAGTATAGTGTTTAACCATTCAGAGGCAAATGACTGAACCATTCAGACATTTGCTCGCGAAACAAACAGTCTGAATCATTAAATGCTAAACCATTCAAACATCTGAACCATTAAAAGGCTACCAAACAGCCCCTTATTCTTTGTTTGTATTAGTTTAGATTCTGAGTTTTACAATTGGTTTGGAAATATAGAATTGGGATTTTATGTTCTTCACAAAATATTTAGGGTATTAAGTTTAAACCTAACTCAAAGTGGCTTTTTCATAACGATGAGTTTCTTTTTGATGGTGTTTCTTGGTGAGTCAAACATGAAACGTCAAATCAGTACAAATTGTTGATATATTTTCTCAGGAATTCTCATCCAGGTATTGAGAAACACCTTAAACTTTTTATTAGTCCATTACACTACCAAACATCGGTGGTCAAAGGTTCGATCTAGAAGTTGACTCCTTCTCAAAAGGTATGCTAATTTAACTGGATATTAGAGCTTGCGTTAAACCAATATTCCATCGCAAGTGCTTTCACATATTATTTTAACCAATATTTTCTTACATAAGCGTCAACATTAAACTAAAATAAAGCAGCCGTTTGAAATCCTCATAATTATAAATGGTTGAACATTCATACATCTAGATTGATGATTGTAATAGGGAAAATTCCAAAATGTTTCACCTAACAAGTTTTTTAATTTATTATCACAAAATGTTATTTCCAACAACAATGTTGACACCCATATAATCCTGCCGTATAATGTCTACTCGTATTATACGTACGCCCTCCGTTTAATACGAACGCATGCCCCGTAAAACATCAACATGTAATTTTTATATAGGAAAAAAAGGTTTAAAAAATTAACACGGTCATCTGCCAGTATAATACGGTCGTCTGCTCGTATTATATAGGCGTCCGCAATATATTAAGGTCGTACGCTCACGTTTAAATGGAGGTGGCTCTAATATTATTTCTTTAAACTTTTTCTTAAGTTTAACAAACATCATCGGGAGCCCATGATAGGATTGTAAGATGAGTGGCGGCAGTGACATCAATCACACAAACACAATCGGAGGCGCTGACATTACTTAATATGTGAGTGATTGTGGTCGTATTTGAACACACGATAGAATTTCATTGAACCTAAATATCAGCTGCCTACCGTAATAAAAGAGCAACACAATGCTCGTGAAGGGACATTTTGTGCCTTTGTGGGAAGGGACAGTAAAAAGAATATTTAAGGGAAAAAAACAGTAAATTAAAGGATGTTTAGTTGTTTAATTTATTAATACAACTAATAAAAAGATTCTTAAAATTGTAAATATGTATTTAATTATGTGGGATCATCATGACAAGTGAAATCACATACACCTTCATATGTGGACCATCAATCATAATCCTATATATTTAGAGGTATTCACCTTCAAAGTTCAAACTCATAGCTATCGTTGACCAAACACAAAATGTCAAAATTGAAAACACCAAATCCAAAAAGTCAACTCTTTGGGGTTGTTTCTGTGTTTGCTCTGTTCATAATCTCCAACGGAAGAACGTTGAACACCAACAACCAGATGATCAGAACCGTTAATCTTGGAGGCTGGCTCGTCGCCGAAGGCTGGATGAAACCTTCTCTCTTCGATTCCATCCCGAACAAAGATTTCCTGGTTTGTTTTCGTTTTAACTTCACTTGTTTTTACACGGTGTTTTTATTACCAGATTGGCCGTCTTACAGGTCCACTGGTTTGACCAGCTTAGAATGATACAAAAATATGGATATAACTAATTTAAAATAATCTTTGTAAATTTGTAATGATAACAAAATATAAAACCTGAAATAAAGAAATATGTTAGAAAGGAGAAAGTACAAAGGTTTGGATTCTTGTTACAACCACCGGTCTAGTTCGCCAGTTCAATAATAGACTCAATCAGACCGGTTATGTAGCCAGTTTAAGGTATATTTATAAATTTGGGCTAAAAGAATGTTGTAATGAATTGATCATCACTAGGATGGAGCTGCACTTCAGTTTAAGTCGAAAACGATCGGGAAATACCTTGCTGCAGAGCTCGGCGGAGGTACCATCATCGTTGCTAACCGATCATCTGCTTCCGGCTGGGAAACTTTTCGGGTACTTTCATTCGGTGGTGACCAAATGCCAACGCTTTAGCCACGAAAAATGTTGTCGCCACGAGGTTAAAAATGCATATTTAAGTAGATTTTTTTTTTGTTATGGTACAGTTGTGGAGGATCAATGAGACCAGTTTTCACATAAGAGTGTTTAACAAACAGTTTCTAGGACTTGACTCAAAAGGGATCAATTTGGTCGCTATTTCAAACGATTATCGAACATCGGGTGTTTTCGAGATCGCTAGAAAATCCGATGATCCGGATCGTGTTCGGATTAAAGCACCAAATGGATTGTTCTTGCAGGTTGTTAAGTTTTGTCACTAGTTTTATAGACTGATTGTTACAAGAAGTAAGTTTTACTGACTGTTGTTTTCGTGTCGTTTGTTTGAATGATTATAGGCAAAAACCGAAGATCTCGTGACAGCTGATTCGAAAGGAGACGGGCAATGGCGAGACGATGACCCTTCGGTTTTCGAGATGACAATAGCCCAAAGGTTGCAAGGAGAGTACCAAGTGACTCATGGTTATGGTCCTTCAAAAGCACCACAAGTCATGAAAGTATGATCTTTTACTTCAATTAAAGTTTTCTAAATTTTAAGTGTCAAAAACATGAGTGTATTTTGTTGTTTACATTAAACATCATTCAGGATCATTGGGACACATTCATAGTAGAAAAAGATTTCGAATTCATCGCGACAAGCGGATTAAACGCCGTGAGAATTCCAGTCGGATGGTGGACCGCCAGTGACCCGACACCGCCGAAGCCTTATGTCGGAGGATCTTTGCAGTACCTTGATAAGGCCTTCTTATGGGCAAAGTATGTATATGTAACTTCCTTCATTTCAACTTTTCAATTAAGGGTTTAAACAAACCGAACGAATATAAAATAAGCATTTAAATGAACGGAATTTTCCTTAATTATTCATTTTTCTAAAACGTTACGTTTTTTCGTTTTCGTTCGTTTAATATAATATATTATTTGTATATAAACAAGCATACATGAAAAATTAAGGTATAAAATTTTCGAAGACGTAAATGAACAAACGAGAAGCTTCTTCTTGTTTATTCATTTAACTAAACGAACATAAAATCATTTTTATGTGCATTTGATTTATTAATAAAAAAATTTAAATGAACTTCTCGTAGAACATTCGACATACAATGATCCACGAGCTGTACGTTGAACGTTTATTCCATTTACAACAATTTCAAGCATATATTTCTTGATAAAAACAATATAATATGTTTGCACTCGACAAATTCTGTGTGTGTAGGAAATATAACTTGAAGGTGATACTAGATCTCCATGCCGCTCCAGGCTCCCAAAATGGTTTCGAGCATAGCTCTTCTCGAGATGGTTTTATCGAGTGGGGCCAAACAGAAGAAACTATACAAGAAACAATTCGTGTCATTGAGTTCTTTACTGTTAGGTACGTGGACAATCCAAGTTTATACGCAGTCGAGCTCATAAACGAGCCTCTGGCACCAGGGGTCTCACTAAGCGTGTTAGCCAAGTACTATGAGGCTGGCTATAAAGTTGTTCGAAAGCATGCTCCCAACGCCTTTGTGATTCTATCAAACCGACTTGGAGGTGATTCAAAAGAACTCTTTCCTGTTGCCAGTGGAATGACGAATGTCGTCATTGATGTCCATTACTACAATCTATTTTCCGACATTTTCAATGATATGACCGTTGAACAAAACATTGATTTCATCAGAACAAACCGTTCTAATGAGCTAAAAGCCATCACAACATCAAATGGACCGCTGACGTTTGTGGGTACGTGTCTCCAGCGTTCTTATGATCGATCATTGTGAATTTGATTAACCGACACGTTAAAATTCTATTTTCGCAGGCGAATGGGTGGCCGAGTGGCAAGTGAGAGGAGCTACTAAAGAAGAATACCAAAGGTTTTCAAAGGCTCAACTAGAAGTGTATGGACGTGCAACTTTTGGGTGGGCTTATTGGTCTTTAAAAAACGTGAACAACCATTGGAGTATGGAATGGATGATAAAAAATGGTTATATTAACCTTTAGAAATGTGTTAAAATGATCATTTGATTGTTTAAAATCTACTTTTTGATGAAATGAAGTAGTGGAGTATGGATTGGATGATAAAAAATGGTATATTAAACATCCTAAAATTAAGTGGGGGATATTATTTAAATATATAAAACAAAAAGACATAATACAACTAGAAGTGAAAACCGTAATAAAGCTTGTAAATAATTAAAATTCAAGATTCACACATTCTTATGATCAAAACATAATCAAATGAAATCACGATAACTAGGTAAAAACTTTTGAAATTCTAAACCACGGGCTCGTATGAAGGAACTTGGATGCAAGAGTCGAGCAACCTGCGAATTGCTAGCCGTTTATCCAAGCGTTCGACTTGTTGAGACGTTTTCATTCATATATCATGGCTCTTGTAACTACAAGCATAAAAAAATAAAAAATAAAAATAAAAAATAAAAAATAAAAAATAAAAAGTATGCATACTTTAACTTGACAGCCTTTATGGCCTTTTTTTCTTTTTTTGTCGGCTAATTAAAGTCGTTTAGCATGTCAAAATACAAATATGTTAAATTTTCAAATGAGCTTCAACGTAGTCACTATCAAATTAACAAGGATGTATTAAAGTTTGACTAAAGCTTAAAATCTTGAATATTGTAGAAGTATCATAAATTTAAAAGTAATGACAAACTTTGTAATCATTTCGGATGAAATTGATAAGATTTAGCTTTGAAAAGTCTTTTGACAATTCAAAAGTTAGATGGCCTTAAATCCATTACATGAGAGATAAATCATGTGTGTCAGATGATCTTTTCAAAAATAAAGTCATTTGTCCATCTAGTTTTAACAAGAGATAATTAGTATGTATTATTTTCTTTTGTGACTCTCCAAACTCGAACACATAAATCATGTCTATCATACAAACCCTCGGTTTTAAAGGCAACTTAACTACACACTCAAGTTCAACTTAAGAGTTTTAAACATTAACTAAATAAAAAATAAAAAAATAGGGATAAAAAATGTTCGAAAGAAAATACTAAAACGGTAAATTACTGTAGTGGAGAAGAACCAAACAAAATGTGATTCATAAATTGTAAAATGCAAGTTGGGAGACTAGTGGACATGACTCTGGACCATTTTGTGACAATAACTGACGCATTTGAGTTTGTTAGGTACAAAAAAAAAAAAAATATTAGAGTGTGGTTAATAGATATCCTTAGTTATAAATCAAAAATTTAGATTTTTTTACAGGTCATATAGCAACATACGCGTCGTATAAGTGTGTCGTATAGTCTTACATGAGGCGTATAACACCTCTGATAGCCCACTAAATTTTTCCTGTAGTCAGTGTCAAAATTTACTATACGCGTCATATAGCCTTATATGTGCGTATAGGGCAATATGAGGGCGTATAGCCCTCTAATAGCCCCCCTTGAAATTTCTCGTTTTCAGTCTATTCAACCCTATAAGCCGCGTACGGTGCTATACGAGACGTATAAGTGGGTATCGATTTATAACGTGCGGTGCTTGTATATTAGGACCCTAATATTAACAAAAGGTTTGGGTTATATGAACATCTAAATTTATTATTAAAACATCAACATTTCTCTATCTCTTTTTATGTATCTATATGTATGTATATAAATACATAGAGAGAATAAGAGAGTAGTGAGTGTAACTATGTTAGTTATATTTGTAGATGTTAATTATCATAATTTTTTAGTATATTTTGGCACATATTTTGCATTACTTGCATGTATTTTTCGTTTATTTTATATAATAGTTGTTTTTACGGGATGGAATCTACTCCGCTGCATTTTTTTTAGTTTTGTAGGTTTTGTACGATCGGGAGAAAATATTAAAGCTTGTAAAAACTTTAAAAAGGGCATTGAAGAAATCTTGAATTTAAAAGAGTGCATGAACTTTTCTATTTTTTAGGAATCTTGGTTTAAGAGATGTTTATCATTATAATCTTTTAAATAAAAGATAGAAACTAGAATTCTAAAAAAAGGGGATCTAGAAATCTAAGCTTTATTATAAATATAATAAAAGAGAATGATAAAAAAAACATCTTGAAAGCTTTATTTTGGAGAATCAAGTTAAATTCGTTTTTGTTCCTTGAGATTTAAAAGAATAACCATTTTCTCCCAAAAGATAATAAACATCAATTTATTTTCAAAAGTTTCGTAACTTATTTCAATTTCAGTTCAAAAATTTTATTAGATGTTTCAACTTAAATTCAAAATAATAAAGTTTTTGGATTGAAATTGAAACAACTTATGAAACTTTTGGATGTAAATTACTATTTCCAATTTTTTGTAGGAAAATAATTATTTTTGTTAAATCTCAAGTAGTAAAATTGAAATGAACTCTAAGTTTATACATAACAATCATGAAGATCAAGAAAAAACTCTATGTATATGTGAATTAAAAAACTCAAATACCAATGAGATATTTTCTATTTAATTTTATTTTTCGTTGTTTATAACTCATAGGTCATAATGCATATCTATACTAACAAATCATAATAGTTTTTGCACATGTCATATTATTACAATTATTTTGTCACATGTCATTCTTTCTTAACCATTTTGTCATGTGTCATTACTATAAAAAGTCAACTTTTTAATGATAATATTAAATGCTAAGACACTTTTGTCACATGTCATTCTTTCTTAATCATAATTTTATTTTTCGTTGTTTATAAATAAGAAAAGTGTATTACACGGGTTAAATAAGAAAAAATACTAAATATTTATTAACGAAGAGTTAGGAACTGTAAAACGTCAAATATAAATGTACTTTGATTAGCTGATAAGACACTTTTAATATTCTTAAAAGTTTCGTTTTAAAAAGTTATTGCTTTGAAAAAATTTTGTTTTGTTTATCAATATCTCACTCTTTAAAAAGTATGGGCTTGTTTTGTAAAAAATAAATTTTATGTAAAACTTTTATTTTTTAAATAGATTGATTTTAAAATATTTTATAATTTAAAAAGGTTTCGCTGTTTTAGAAAAAAATCATAGTTTTAGACAATTTTGATTTTAAAAAAAGTATATTTTTAATCAAAATACTTAGTTTTTATTTGATGAAAAAATATCTTTTAAGAAGTTAATGATTAAAAAAAGATATGGATTTATGATATAGAGAGATAAAGAGAAAAAATTTGAGAATTAGTTATTTGACTTTTTAAAATGGAATATATAGTTTGGGCGGGAAAACTAAGACGAGATGGCTTGTGAAAATGCCATGTGGCATCACATGTAAATGATTATTAGGTTAGATATCCTTTTCAAATTATTAAACAAAATTGTAATAAATAAAAATCATGTTTTTATTAAAAAATGTATGAAGTTTTTTAGTAAAAAGAGTTTTTAAAGATGACGTTGTCTAAAAATAACTCTTTACAAAAAATAAAATGTTTATAAAACAATTTTTTGCAGCAAAATTTTTTTATTGATGAAATTGTAAGAAAATATTGCTATTATTATTATTACTTAATGTAGTTAATTATATATGATTTTAATAATATCTTATCTCATATTTTTTTATAATTTCTAAATATTAATTGTTAATAACTAATTTAATATTGTTATTCAACTTGTGTGATACACGTGTTTTCTAAACTAGTATGTAATATGACAGGGTACAATGTGATACATATAAAATTTCATGTACTACATCTCAAATCCCATAACTCAACAACTAGTGGAATTTTGTTAATTGAAAGATCAGGATACTTATTAAGAACGTGAAATCATGAATATACTAAATAAAATTTAAATTGATGCGAGGTTGTAAGCTTAATCAGACGAGCGATAGTTGAATATTGGTTAACTAGGCCGGCAACCAATTATGAACAGTTATATAAGCATTAAGTTATGACTTATGACAATGAATAAAGTGAAAAGTGAAAACCATCAATTGACTACCTCACAAGTCAAATGTAAAAGTCAATATAATTTTAATAAATATAAAAGTCACAGATTTTGACCGGTCTATTTCACTTGAGTCGTAGGTTGCTAAGTTTCAAATATAAAAGTCGATATCGTTTTAATACATAATAAAATTTATGTAATGGTCTATACTAATTATATTAAATAATATAATTAGTAATAAATATAATTATTTAATAGGAGAAAAAAGTGACAAAAATTTGATGAAAAAAAAATATAATGTTGTCATGTGTTTCTTTTATTTACTTATTTTTTATTAAAATAGGAACATTAAACCATTTTGACAAAATCACATTAAACATGCTGATGAAGCCTAATCATACTCAATCATATGTTTACGTAAATAAATTATAACCTTAAGATTTTAGCTACCAATGTTAACAACATAACATAAACTTGAGAGCGTAATACCCTGATTTTCAAATATTAATAGTGATATTAATAGTAAGAACAATAATAATATTAATAATAGTAAATTACTATTTTGATCCATGTGGTTAGAGCATTTTAACTATTTGAGTCTAAAAAGGAATCTTTTAACCAATCAAATCCTATGGTTTGTATTTCATAACATTTTCAGTCCAATGCACTAACACAGTTAGATTTTTCTGTTAGTTTGTAATAAAATGACCAAAATGCCTTTGGACTGAATTGATAATTTTAGAAAACCTAAGGGACCAAAAGCGTAAATTACTCTTATATATATTAAAGAAATGTTTTTGTTTTTATTTTTATTTGTAAAGTTTTTGTAGACGTATTTTTAAATCTTTTGGTTTAATTAAATGTCCTTTTTTAACAATCGATGTTTAAATGTCTTTTTTAAACCGTTCGATTTTGTTAACGTATGCTTTAACCGTTCAATTATTTAATAAAGTTTTATAGCCCCTCGACTTATTAAAGTTATTTTTTAAATCTTTAGGCGTACTCAAACGTCTTTTTAACCTTTTTAATTTAATTTGCTCAGCTTATTTTAAAGTTTTTTTTAACCGGTTTGATTTTTTAAACATCTTTTTTAACCTTTTTTTAATGAACATAGTGTTCTTAAACCGCTCGGCTTAAGATATATATATTAATCGTTAAGGAAATCACCTTTATCCTTAATTCATATATATTCGAGCATATTAAATAACTCACTTTAGCATATATTTGGAAAATTTCAACAAACATATTCGATGCGACAATTTATTTCTCTAATGTGACAATTCAATATGTTAAAGAAATCACCTTTATCCTTAATTCATATATCTAATACGACAATTTATTTGTCTAAGGCAACGATACAATACGTTAAAATGATCCCCGTCGTCCTTAAATGATAAATATGTCTATATTCATGTAAATGAGCTATTGCTAGACTTGTTCAAAAAAACGGGTTCGAAAACCCGTTCCCTCAAAAAAACCGGAACCGGTTTTTGCCAAACCGGTTCCAACCCGAACCAAACCGCCGATTTGTAATCGGTTTTGGGTTTTCCTCTTTCGAACCGGTTCCTAACCCGGTCCGGTTTCAAACCGGTATTCAAACCGGTTCTTAAACTGGTTCTTAACCCGGTTCCCAAACCGGTTTTCAAATCGGTTTTTAAATCTAGCCGTTGGGTAACGGCTATATAGCCGTTTTTTGGCCGTTAGAGCCTCTTTTTGACCGTTTTTTGGTGGGTTTTTTTACCATTATACCCCCAATAGGTTAGTATATATATGTAGTGTATGTTTTGGTTGAATCACAACAACTTAAAACGCTCTCAACTCTAAAAAATCGTAAAAAACGCTCAATTCTTTCATTCTACAAAAAACTCTCCCAAATGGCTTCATCTAGTCCTCAATCATCCGTTGGTTGTGATGCGTCTTCAAGCAACGTGGTGGTAGCAATCCTTCCTACTAATAGGAACCGCGAAGTATGGTTCAATTACGATTTATGTCAAATGGCTACCAGTTCGAACAAAGCTCGTTTCAAATTTTGTCATAAGTTTTTCAAAAAAGATGAAAACACAACTTTGAAAAATCATATTGAGCTTAAATATTGCAAGGCGTTGAAAGGTCAACTGACCAACGACGGAAATGTTTGGGCTTATAACGTTGATGCGGTTCGGGAGCAAATGGCACAGTTTGTAATTCAAGAAAGCTTGCCATTCAAACATTTCGACAACGAACGTTTGACCCGACTCATTCAACGAACTCTCCAACCACGTTACACCAATGTAAGTCGTGCTACTCTTCGAATAGATTGTTTAAAAATGTGGAAAAAATCAAAAAATGAATTAATATCTTATTTTGAAAATTTACAAACCGGCGTTAACTTAACTAGTGATTTTTGGTTGACTCCTCACGGTTCACCGGACTCGTATATTTGTGTCACCGCCCATTGGGTTGAACCCGATTCATGGCAAATGATGAAACGTACGATTGCGTTTGAATTGTTTGATTACCCTCACACCGGCCAAAACATTTTTTATCTTATTGATAAAGTTATTAAAACGTATAAATTAGAAAACAAAATATTTTCTATATGTTTTGATAATGCGTCAAATAACACACTTGCGATAGATCATTTAAGATTAAAATATAAACCAATGTGTAACGTTGTTTTTTTCCATAGTCGATGTGTTGCGCACATCATAAACTTAGCCGTTCAAGACGGTTTAAGAACCATTGAAACAGTGAAAGATAGTTTTAAAAAAATGTTACGTGACATTTTTAGCAATAACCAAAGATATAGTAAATATCGTAAGTTTTGTAAAGACGCAAATTTCAAATATTTAGGTCCGAATTGGGACGTATCTACACGATAGAATTCCACTTGTAACATGTTTGAAAAGACAATTGAGCAAAAAGAAAGTTTAATAGCCTTTATAATAGTTTGGTAAGTCGTGAAAAGGCAAATACTTACCATCCATCGAGTTGGTTCGTTATTGAAGAAATAAGCAAAATGCTTCAAATTTTTAAAAATGCAACTACTTGTCTTTCTGGAGTTTATTATCCAACGAGTCCGTTAGTAATTCACCAAATTTACTTAATGACTTCAAAATTAAATGAGATGTCGTTTAGGGGTAGACCTTATTCGGATATAATACCCCCAATGAAAGAAAAACTTAAAAAATATTTTAAAGAAATACCTCCGGTTATTACATGTGCCGCTGCATTAAACCCTTGTTTAAATTTGTCGGGGGTTGAAACTTTACTTGATAAAATTACTTCTAATTTGGATTTAGAAGATGAAAACCCTTTTTATGCTCAAACTTTAAAAGCTACTTTTAATCAACATTTAGAAAAAATATTTGATGTTTATTTATTAAAATATGGTGAAATATCACATATCCATGAGTCATTAAGGCATGCGGCACATGCCGAAAGTTCAAATGATCCAATGTTTGTTTTATATAATACTTTAAGGGATGAATGTAATAAACGTCAACGTGGTAACACTCCAAGTAGTAAACTCGGGAGGTATGGTGGAACCAACTTCTTATCTACCATGAGTCCATAAGATTTTAAAATTTTTGACTTGTTGGCTTGGTGAAAAGGTAAGAAAGATCAATTTCCCATCCTATTCACCATGCCCCGAGATTTACTAACCGTCCAAGCTTCCACGGTAGCTTCGGAATCTGCTTTTTCTGTTAGTGGCAGGGTTATATCGATAAGACGAACTCGACTCACTCCACAAGCGGTTGAAATGTCGATTTGCTTGAAGAATTTTTTGGATGCCGCGGAAAGAGTACAAGACAAATGCTCACTTGAAGGAGAATTGGAATACGAAGCAGAATTATACGAGGACGAGGTAGAGAGCGGATTGACGCCCGGAATGACCGATGATGAAGCGGCATATGATGAGTACCTTCGTAACAGCTCCGGTTCTGGTGGCGAAGAATAAACGTGCAAGTATGCAACGAACGAACGGAGAACAACCAGTCGTTGTTTAGTTTTTATAAAATTATTATTTAATCTTCAATGTTGTTTAAATTGTTTAGTTTTTATATCATATATCTTACTTTTATTATATTTCTCACTTTCATAGTTTCATTGTATATCTCATTTTCATTATATAATAATTTAACTATTTAACATTAAATAAAATAATAATATTATTATTATATTAATAACAAAATTAATAACAATAATAATCAGTTACTCACAACAAGTAAAATAATAATAATAATAAAAAAAACTACCACCATCATGATTTTAATAACAACATTAATAACAAAAATTTTCAATTAATATAAATATAATTATATATTTAACAAAAATTTAAATTTTCTTTAAATTTGCTTTTAATTTAATTATATATATATATGATATATAATATAATTTTATTTTCTTTAATTTTTTTTATTATGGAATAACCAAAATAAAATAAAAATAAAAAAAATAAATAAATAAAACCCGAACCGGTTTGGGCCCGAACCGGTTTACAAACCGGTCCAAATCGGTTTGGGCGGTTTGTTTTATCTGGTGTTGAAACCGGTTTGTAACCCGAACCGATTTGGGGCCAAACCGGTTTTGACTATAGTTGACCAAACCGGTTCCGGTTTGGACCCCAAACCGGTTTGGCCAAAAAACCGATTTGTACACCACTAGCTATTGCATATCTATCTATATTAATAAAAGAAAATTTTTGTATGCCACTTGTCATAATTTTAGAGCTTCTAAATTTTATTTTCCCGCTTCTCTCTCCTAATAAATATCACATTAAATTCAAATGATATTATTTAATTCTTTTCATATTGAAAATATTTTTTATTAAATTAAAAAAATAGATATTTCTACAAATGCAATTTGTAAAGAAATTATTTTTTTTATAAAATATGAAATTTTTTCAAAAAGAAAATATCAAACTTTTAAAAAACGCAATATATTTTAAAACCTGTGGCTTTTAAAAAAATAAAATTATTATGAAACGAAAATAATTAAATTTCAAAGTTGTAATGAAGAAATTATTAAAAATGACAATTTTTTTAAAAACGGGTTCTTTTGAAATAATTGGTTTAAAAACCAATTTTAAAAAAAAAAATAAAAAAAATTTAAACAAAAGTTTAAAAAATGATATCATCCTTTTATCACTCGTACGTAATGTCATTCATATATTAGATCAAAAGATCGTTTTATAATTTTTTTATTTTTATTAATAACTATTTAATATTTTATTTATTCAACCCGTGTTATACACGAGTTACTAACCTAGTGCTCGAATATGTTAAAAGAATCACCATCATCCTCTATTCACTTACTAATGCGACTATTCTTTTATCTAATGTGACAATACATCGTATTAAAAGAATCACCATCTTCTTTAATTCATTTATCTGATGTGATAATTCTTTTATCTAATGCGACAATTTAATATCTTGAAAGAATCACTACCATACTTAATTCATTTATTTAATATAATAATAACAATTCATTCATGAAAATGAGGTTTTGTATATACTAGAACTAGGTTAGGACCCGTGTACTATACGGCTAATGAAAATAACATATTGCAAGATTTCATATTTGAATTTAGATTGACTTTTTATGTTTACATGGTATGATGTAAATATACACCGACTCTATAAATTACATATTGTTAGTGTAAGAAATTTAAAAAATAATATACTTATTATAATTAATTTGAGATTAGAATACAAACCAATTTTAGATTTTCAGAAATGGAACGGTCTAAAATAGATTGAAAGGTAGTGAAATCAAAACCATATTTGAAGCCTACAAATTTGATATGTTTTGTAATAGTTATTTTAAAATTTAAGCATAGTATATGTTCATTATCAAAATGCTTAAATTTTAAACATTTTTCATTAAACGATGACTTATAAAATTTAAGCATTGTATTTTGATATCTTGGAATTACAACAAAAATACTTTAATTACAAAGTTAAATATTATAAACTTTAAGAATAGATATAATAAATAATTAAATTAAATTAAAATGTAACTGTTAATCAATAAATATATTTCACCTTGCTTGTGAACATTAACTTTTTTACTAAGTCTAATTATTCTACTATAATTGTGCGATCATATTTTTTCATGTCAATGTCATTCAAAAAAGTAAAAGTTTTAAGTTCAATTTTTTGTGAAATAATTTCAAAAAACAATATGAGTAAACATAAATTATTCATTAAAAAACACAAAGATGATTTTGATCATATTTATATCAATTCTTTTAAATAACGTCTAAATCCGAAGATTATTAATACTATTAACTTTTTAATATTTTTTGTTCATAGATCATTGAATTTTGTTTCTAAAACAATTTGCCATTTTATGACATAAATTGTTTATAGTGAATGATAATTTATCATATAATTTTGATTATAATTTATCTTTAACTCAAATATTAATATTAATTTTTAGTTTTAATTTGAATGAATGACAATTTATTGTATTTTACTGCACTAACGTGTTATTTCGAAATGGTTACTTCTTTAATATGTATGGAAATTTTAAGACAATTTTGAACATTAAGAAGTTCACGTATAATCTAAAATTCAATACATTTTATTTGATATCAAATTTTAATATGAAAATAATTTAAAACTTAAATTATATCAATTTTCTAATATGAAAACTATTTAAAATATTAATTATGGTAACTATTGATTGTTTTTTAAAATCAATAATAAATGCACTTTTTAAATCACAATTTAATAAATTTTAGGCGAGAGAACTCAATTGAGGAGTCTCTCATTGATTGCCACGTGTCTCTAAAAATCATTGTTGATTGTCACATGTTCCTAGAAAACCTTGTTTTATTAGAGGTAATAGATGTGTTAATTAAACGAATTGCCATCATCCTTAAAAGAATCACTATCACTAGGCCAATGCCCTATCTTATTTGAAGACGTTTATTAATTCATTTATCTAATGCGTAAAATTCAATAGAATTCTACACTATAACGTATTGAAAATTGTCAGTATTAGATTATCACATTACCAATTTAGTCATCATTGTAAAGATTTTTTTAAGCAATCCATTTTCACTTAATAATTATATTTTCATTTATCTTTAAAAAATAAACTATTTATCATAATATCATAGAATTAAATTTAATAAACCATATTAAAAAATATACTTAACTATTATGCAATTATAGGAGAAATTAATTTGAATTCGCTTGTACTTGAACGTTACATATTATGAGTATCATATAATTTTATGAAAAGAAAATTAAGCATGTAAATTTTCATATTTAGTAAAGTTTATAATTTTTATAAGTTTATATTAATTAATAATATATAAAATTTTAATTGTACAAGTTCTTACAATAGTAAACATAACTTAATGATGATTTATTACTGGTCATGCTAAAACCTAAATAACCTAGATAGATGGGGTAACATAACAAGAAATTGACTCTATGCCGACGATATCTATAGCGACAACTTCTGGCGACGCTACAAATAGGGCTGTAACAACAATGCTATGAGGTTTTAGGTTTCTGATCAAAATTGATTGGAGAAAATGTTGCCGTTATTTTGAAACTCTATATAGGGTCAATAAATATATTCTCACTTCCTTTTATTACTGATAAACTATGATGAAATATAAAAAAAGTAAAAAATTTTATTCATATGTAGGGATGACATATTGTCGCTATAAGTCGAATATATTTTTTTTCACTATTTTCTTTTATTAATGATAAAATATAAAGTAAGATAAAAATATGTTTAAAAAATGTATTTTCCTATAGTGAAGACATATCGTCGCTACAAGTTATTCCCTTTTCTTTTATAACTTTAAAAAAAATAGAAATACATATTCAGCCTACAATGACGGTGGCCGGTGATATAGCGATGGTGTTGTTAGGTGATGATGCTGCTGATAATAATAATAATAATAATTTATATTAACAGGGGTAAAATGGTCATTTGTAAAATATTAACTTTAAAAACTAACGGTCATCCACCCAAGAGACCAATCGTGTTACGATTTAGTAAACAGTTGGGACCAATAATATAATTTCTCAAAAGTGAAACCAATCTTGCAATATGAACATACAACAAGGACCAATCATGTAATTAACTATATTTTATAATTATGTTAATGAGACTGTTGTAAGTAACTAAAGTGAAAATTAGAATTATAATCGGCCAAATTAATAGTATGAATTATTATTAGCAATGCTTAATAGTTTGAATTATTAAAATTCAAATTCCCTTAAAATTATTAAGTTTTAGATTTTTAAATTTAAAAATACTTTTTTATAAAACCAACACTAATTGCATGCAAGGTGTCAAGTAGCGAGGAGCAAGTCCCACTACCACCTCTCGTCTGAATTCCTCGCCACCTCCCTCGAGACCTCCTCGCCTATGTGTTAAATTTTCATTGGTTGATGAATAAAAATGTCACATCAGCTATAAATGATGCCACGTGGGCGAGAAATTTGGTTGAGAAATTATAGAAGTACCTCGCATGAGGCGAGATCCAAATCTCGATGGCTAGTTGTAAAGGAAGCGAAGCGACAACCGCGAATATGGCCTATTGGAGAAGAAAGAAAATGCATGGAAAGAGAAGAAAAGAAAAAGAATCCTTATGTCGATAAGAAGAAAATAAACAAATAGATGATGATTAAAGAAATTACGGGGGGAAAAGGAAAGGTAAAAAACCTTGCATCGCAACTACAATTAAAAAACAATGCGGATGATTTAACGTTGAAAATTGTTACATGTATAATAATGTAAGGGGGTGAATTGTAAATGTGTGGTAAAAAAAAAGGGAAAATTATAAAAATGAACATTTAACCCAATCAAATCAGAGCTCAAACGTAAATTGCATGAGATATTTAAATGATTAAATCAATGACATAACTAGAGTGCACCAAAGAGAAAAATAGCTCTTCCAAATCAAATAAAAAATGGGTCCGAAGGTCTGACTGTTGGAGATTCCGTGACGTTTTAGGCTTTTCAAAAAGGGTCCAAAACACACAACGAAAGTCTTAATCAAACCAAGATAGGAAGCCTTTCCTGTGATCTAGTTGCAAAACAAAAAAAAACAATAAATTACACGCCATAGGATGTTTAGAATATGATACCTTACCTTGATTGATTAGTGGACATTACCACTAAAGAAAGGACATATGGTGACACTCATACCTGGATGTTAGTCTGTTCTTCACGATTCTAGAATAACAACACTTTGTGATTCCCGTTCTTCGGTTTCCAAGAAGCTCCAACCTTTTTGCATAATGGAATAAATTCGAAACTGAAACAATCAGTTTGCCTCGTATATATTAATCATTGTTTTTTATGTTTTAGATAATTTCGTATAAAATTTTGTTGTTATTTTATCATTTTGTTTTAAAATTATATGTATACAATAATGTTATTTCATCAATATGTTTTTTAAAACTCGTAGTGTTCAGGAAAACACAGTAACAAATAGAAAAAAGACAATGAGACATTTTATTATTGTATTTTATTTTTGTATTATTTATGTTTATTTTGTTATTGTTTTAATGTATTAGATTAATTAATTTTTACTTTATCATTGCGTTTTACACAAGCATTATTTCATCATATTGTTTTTATATGACTTATCATTTTATAGAAACACAATTTTTTATAAAAACACAATTATGTTCAGAAAAATATTATATAAACAAAAAAACAAAATAAACTACATTAGAGACACAATGATGAGCAGAAATCATATAAGCTGAAAAATGTATTTTTTTATCTTTTTATGTAATGATATTGTACTTGTTTTAAAGATAAAAAAACATTGGTTTCTATGATGTAATTTTTATAAAAAATAATGTCGTATATAAAAGTTATGAACGTTTAAGAAAAACAAAAGAACTTGAAAAAAATAACAAAATTATTCATGCCTGAAACATCCATCTAATAAACTTTTTATCTACAATTTAATCTTAAACATTTATTAAGAAAATTGATGGTTAAAACTTCCTTGATACCTTTTTATATTAATTTTGACCTTTACCTATAAGTTTGCTTGATTATTTTAGAAAAGCGCCTCAAAATTATATTTCGCTTTAAGCCACCAAAATATTGAATCGTCCCGACTAAGAGGTAGATCGTATCTGCTTTGGTGATTGAGGCATGTAACCCTCACTATATGATGTTCTTTTGTCATTTTCCGAACTCGAACACAAATATCTTGTTTAGTGATGTGTATTATCCAAACATTTAGTTTCAAAGCCAACTTAACAACACACTTGGTATAGTCTAGATTTATACATAAATTATATGATTTTTTCTATACTTTAAATAGTTTATGCTTAGTTTCTATTAAATACTACTTATAATTATACTCTATATAATTGAACAACTTTAGCTATATCAAAGTTTGTCGGTTTTATATTTTAACCACAAATGCATTTTTTTTACATAATATATTTTTTTGTGCTCGTCTTATAATATAATTCTTTGTGCTCATCTTATAATGTAGAAAACTTTAACAATAAAATAAAATATTATTATATCGTAGTAATTGATAAAAAATATTGCGTATGCATATCAAAAAAATAACAAAGATAATATTATGGTTTTTTGTTTTTTATTTTGATCACACGATTCTAAATATTCTCATTTTGCCACAAAAATTTCTTTAACTTTCATTCATTTATATTTTTAAATCATTTAGTTTTAGGCTTTTTTTTATTAATGTTATGTTTATCGTTTCATTTGTGTTTGTATTTTGGTTTTTTGACGCTTGCTTTTTCAATGGAGTATGCTTTTAGATTTTACAATTGAGTGATAGTTACTTTTACGACAAAATGTTATTCTTATGACAAAGTATATCTTCGGGTTTTATGACAAAATAACACTCACTTTTATGACGACTATGTATGGTTTAGGATTTTACGAGGCAGTGACGGCCGTTGCAATGTTTCTTTCATTTACCATATGATATTCAGGATTGTGCCGCCGTTAATGGCCCAGGTTCGAGGATGCACCGGCGCAACTTGAAATTTTAAGTGCTTTTTGTTCTTTTGGGTTTCTTAAGAGTGTAGGGGGATCTTGTGACTTGGGTTTACAATCGTGCTTCTTGATGTCTTAGGTTTTATATCAAAATCACCGCCTCATGACGTATTTTTTGTCCACATTTTTATATTTGGAGTCGTGATGGTATTTCCAGCGCAACGCGTGGGAAGGAAAACCTAGTTATTTTATAAAAAGATACATAAATTACTATATCTTATATTTATTATCTGACCAACTTGACCAAACCCAAACCGACCTGACAATTTTTATATTCGCTTCTATATAATTGGAGCATTTTTAAAAATAGTGATTTTATTGAATTAAATTCGTGAATCTGTCACTGCTTGAAGCGCCTTAATAACAATAACAAACCTCCTATATATATATATATATATATAGGCCCCCTTTGGTTTAAAATAGTCTAACCTTGGATCAAAAAGTCATCATCCATTCAATGACAACTATGACTTAACTGTGAGTTCCCGTAATCTTTTTTTTTTTATTTTAAATGTTTTTTAGAGAGAACACGTTCACAATAACAACATTGAATCATTCCTTTTTATGTTATGGGCACCTCTCATCTTGTTGGACCTGAAATCTTCATCTTTCAACCATTCTTACAAGGGTGAGACAGTGTTCGCGTTAGGTTGGTTGGACCCGAAATCTTCATCTTTCAACCATTCTTAAGAGGGTGAGACGATGTTCACGTCAGGTTGGTTGTAGTAGTGAACCCCCCCTGAAGGCTGAAGCCACTCCATCGCCATATTAGTTTGTGCGACTTATATATCTTAAAGGCTAAAGCACAAACATAAAATTCAAATAGCGCAAACCTAAACCATTTTGATATATTCAGGCCCAAAATGTTGTTGCATGTTTTTATTCATGATCGTTTGACTAAACTTATAGCCCAATAGTATACCAGCAGAACGAAAGCCATTAAAATATTACATATTATATATGTTTATACTTTAATTAAAAAAAAATAAACAGGATGGACACATGGTAACAGTACATTTTTTTCATCAAATTTTTTTGTTTTTTTTATTAAATAATCACATTTAATTACTAATAATATTATTTAGTTATTTTTAGATTAAATAGTTTTTAATAAATTAAAAAAGAGATATTTTTATTAATGTTATTTGTAAAGAAATAAATTTTTATAAAATATGAGGTTTTTTAAAACATCAAAATTTTTTATAAAATATGAAATCTTTTAAAATTAATAGTTTTATACAGTAAAACTTTTATAAAAAAACAATTAAATTTGGGATTTATAACAAGAAAGTTTTTAAAAATGATATTTTTTAAAACATTTATTTTGAAACGAAATTTTCATTCTATTTATAATAAAAAATATTTTAATCATATCTTATTTTAAAATAATATTTTATGATTTATAATATTTTACTTTATTTAATATTTTATTTATTCAACCCATATGGTACACATGTTTACAAAAACTAGTAATTATATATATTTTTATCAAGAGGCATTTACATATTTCCCCTTCCTAAAGTAATTAATTACATATTTACCTAAATCAAAAAATTAATTATATATTTTCCCTTCATAAAACATACATATTACATATTTACCCATTTTATTAAAATTATTTATTGAATGATTACATTACTCGTATTTACCCTAAATTATTTTTACGCATTTCATTTCCAACGACTATCAATTTCATAGTTTCTCAAGTTCGAGTCTGCTATGTATATAGAAACAACAAAATTTCATCTCGTTTAAAAATTTATTTCAAAATAATAACAACCGATAATTAAAGTTATATCTTCAAATACAAAACATTATTATTAAAAGTTTTAAACAATTATAATAATAGAACATTAATATGTAAAAATCTCTTAGTAAAAACAAGGTAAAATAGTTATTTAATATATAAATTTTAATGAAATGGATAAATATGTATATATATGGTTTAGGAAGGGTAAATATGTAATTAATTTTTTAGCTTGGGAAAATATGTAATTTACGATTTTAGTATAGGGAAATATGTAAAAATCCCTTTTATCAAAACTGAAAGCTTACGTAGAGTAAATGATTCCTTTAAAATTGCTCCGAGTGTGGGTAGCCTCATGCAATCAAAAGGTTTTTTGTTTTTAAAAATGGAAAACAAACCTTGCTTAGATCAAGTTGTAATTGGATCCCCAACAAACCCAAAAGGTTTTTAAATTTTTAGTTTTTTGGTCTATATGTTTGTTTTTTGATTCCCAGCATCTTGCTGGTCTTGTTTCTTGCATCTCGGTTTTTGAATAACTAGGTTTTTCCCGCGCTACGCGGCGGAAGTTTGATTGTCTTTCCCCCGAGCTACGCGGCGTGAGTTTGGTTGTTATATTCTCATCTCGTCGAAAATCATAAAAACAAATACCAAAACCCGCTTCTGTCAATGATATTTTTCCCTCATATATAATCGGTTTAGTTCGTCACGATGATAATCCTTAAAAAATATTTTGGCGAAAATGACTAAAACTAATGGATTTATAAAATCTAATAAAACCAGTTATTGTTCTATATTTTATAGATAAATAGAAGACCATAAAAACATTTCACCAAAAAACTTTTGTGGCCAAAAACTAAAACCACCAAAAAAACACTATAGCACTTAGTTTGTTTTTTAATATAACAAAGTGAATATGTAACATGTGAAAGGGGCTCTTTGCAACTATGATACTTTGGTGGCCAATGTATAAACTCATAAAACTCCCTTGTAGTTACCGACATTGTAGTTATATATATATATAATATGAATCCACTATTTGTTCAAAAAAAAAAAAAAAAAAAACAAACCCATACTGGTTTTGTGATTGCTTTTTTTGAGTTTTTGATTGTATTTATTTTAATAGGTTTCAAATTTTTGTACTTTAATATTTCATAATTACTTTTACAAATATCTTATTCTTCTCTTATAACATCTAAAATATATATAGTGTTCGTTTTAAAATTCTAAATATATTGTACCGTCTTTTTTTCATCTACTTTTGGATATTTTTAAATACGGTGTCTATTCTTTTGTTTGGAGTTTTTTAAGTTTTTAATTATTAGTTTTTTTGATTAATTTTACATATTTTTATTTTACTCTTATACTAAAGACCCAATTAGCCATATAAAATTAGTTGAAAATCGACCTCTTCTACGGGTAATTACCCCCTAGTTCTTTCTCATAAAAGTGATTAAATCAGATTTCAATTATCATATAGCATGTAAACTGGTAAATGTCACTATTCTTATGCAAACATAAAATATGAAATATTTATTATATTTTAAGATAATATAATAAATAGAGTCCGATTCCATCTCACAAAACCAAATTGTATTAGTTAAATGTTAGAAGACATCATACATATAGTGTTTGAATTTTAACTAATTAAAAATCATGTAATAATAAAAGATTAAAATGCATGGGAACGGCAAAACTTAAAAGATATATAAAAAAATAGAGTAAATTACATGGATGGTCCCTGTGGTTATGTTGAAACTTTGGATTTGGTACTTAAAGTTTAAAATTTTTGAATATAGCCCCTAACATTTCTTTTTCTTTCATATATGGTCCCGAAGTCTGTTAGTTAATGGTTAGTAATGTTAAATGTCGTAAAAATTAGAATTTTATTCGCATTAGCCATCTATTTAGTTTACCTTTTAAACTATAGCATTATTTTTATTAAATTTTTTTTTATAATTTTGTTTTTCAAAATTTTTTATTTTTTATATTATTTTTATAATTTCTTTATTAATAAGATTATTATTTAATAAAATACTTTTTAAATACACAAATAAAAAACTTTTTAAAACATGTTTTCTAAATGTTCGGTTTTTAAACCGTTCGTTTTCTATACGTCATTCTAAAACTATCTGATTATTTAAATTTTTTTAACTGGTTGGTTTTCTAAAGTTATTTTTTAAAACCATTCATTTTTAAAACATATTTTCTTAAACTAAATTCTTAGGCTTTTTAAAAACAATTCAGTTTTAAACGTTTTTATAAAGAAGACATTTTTATAAAGGTTTAAAAAACCCCGCATACTGGTTTAATAAAATTTATAAACCACATATTTAAAAGTAGACATTTTTTAAAATACTTTTTTATTTGTGTATTAAATAATAAACATATTTATAATAAAATAAAATGTAAATTAAATTGATGATCCATACAAGTAACATAGTTACTTTGACAAAATTAACATCATTAACTGAACTAACAAAGTAAGGACCATTAATGAAAGATAACTATAATATTAGGGACTATATTTGCAACTTTAAAACTTTAAGCACCAAATCCAAAATTTTAACGGAACCACAGGGACCATCCGTGTAATTTACTCAAAAAAATAAAAATGAAAAACCGGGGACTCCATAATTATAAGGGCTTTTGTTTTTCACTTCTCGCCAAAATTTTTTTTCTAGAATTCTCTGGAACAACCCTGTGAATTTATCCGGTTGTATTTTCGGTTAAAATTAAAACCGTAACATTATTCTATTTACCTGTTTTGTAACATTGATGGTTGATGAGAAGTTGATGGGGACACGAGGGTGTACGGTGTCAAGATCGTTGTGTTGTGGTAGTTAGTGAAAGGGGGTTAAGTGGTGGTTGTACCTATACGTTCAATTATTCATTTGACTCTATAGTTATATATAACAAATTATTTATTACGTCAATGATTTGCTATCCCATCCATATTTTGTATTATTTGTTTTTTTTTTCACATCTAGTTAATAAAAA
The DNA here is from genome assembly GCA_025506415.1 of Flaveria robusta. Classification (NCBI taxonomy): domain Eukaryota; kingdom Viridiplantae; phylum Streptophyta; class Magnoliopsida; order Asterales; family Asteraceae; genus Flaveria; species Flaveria robusta. The sequence goes on from JACCIZ010000053.1 coordinate 43,293, forward strand.
GTCAACATCTTTTAAAAATTTTATTTATTTTTTAAAAGTCCTCTTACATCAATTTTCTTATATCTATCGTTATTTCAATTAAATAATAATTTTTTTTCTTTTTTTTTTAATTACGCTCACAACCACTCATTAAAAATATAATATAATAAATATGAGGGATGGATGATTTACCCCCAAATATGAGGATCATTATAGTTTTTCCTCGAAATAAAGAGGATGGAGATGGGATATGAAAAATGTAAAAGTAAAATCACATGCTTATTTTTATGTTTCTCAAATAATTTAAAGATAGGGATAAAGATGTGGAAGATGATATGAATGCTCTTATGCATGACTAGGTTATAACCTTATATATTACACTTGTTAAATAAAAAAATACTAAATATTTATTAATGAAGAGTTAGCAACTGCATGTGAAACACTATTTTGATATATAATATTATTGAAATTACGTATGAGTAAATATTTTAATTAGTTGATAAAATATTGTCATTATTTTAAAACATCCATTTTAAAAAATTATTGTTTTGAAAGAGTTTCATTTTTAATCAGCATCTTGTTGATTAAAAACTGTGCGTTTTAATTAACTTTAAAAATTTCATGTTTTGTAAACGACAGTCTTATATAAACCTTTGAATTTTTTTCAAAAGATTAGTTTTAAAATATTTTGTAATTTAAGAAAATGTTTCGTCTTTTTAGAAAAATCATTGTTTTAAAATATTGTTTTTGAAAAAGTGTATTTGTTAATCAAAATACTTAGTTTTTATTTAATAAAAAAAATATCTTTTAAAAATTATTAATTCAAAGACTTGGATTTATAATATAAGAGAGAGAAGAGAAAGATTTATAAATTAGTTATTTTACTTTTTAAAAAATTTAGACGGGAAAATAAATAAAAGAATGAATATTGTAATGTCATGTGTCCATATATATAAAAATATCAACAAAGAGATATATTAATGAAGAAAACCAGAAGGGACCTAGAAGATAAAAGAATACAAACAGTAATAAAACAAAGATAAAATTACAAAAAACATCCTTTAAGTTTATATAAATTTGAAGGTATTATCATTTATCTTTAAAAAGTACTCTAAACATCTTTTATGTTAACATTTTGTAACATATTTCGTCCTTTAGGCTAACTGTCGTTAAGTTTTTTCGTTAAGTCAATGGCAATTTGGTCTTTTTATCTTTAAAGGACTATTAATTTAACTTTTTTCAAACATAAAGGACGTTTTCTGCAACTTTTTTATTTTTTATTTAATTTATGTATTATTACAATTATACATATACATATGATTTTTTATATAACATAGTATATATTAATTAATTATTTTCATCAACGAATTATATATGAATATAAGTTATATAAATTATATTATTTAATTATTTATATAATTTAAAATACGTGAATAAAAATAATTAAATAGCTATACGTGCATGAAAATTAAAAATTTAGTTATTTATATAATTTACATATGTATAATGCATGGATGAAAACAATAATATATTTAATTTCATCGACGTATTATATATAAATATAAATTATATAATTTACTTAACTCTAAACACCGTTGTATTATTTACTTATTTATATAATTTATATTTACATATAATACGCCGATGAAAATAATTAAATAATATATATTATATTATATAAAAAATCATATTTATATATATAATTCTATAAATACATAAATTAAGTAAAAATAAAAAAGTTACAGAAAACATCCTTTATATTTGAAAAAAGTTACATTAATAGTCCTTTAAAGATAAAAAGACTAAATTGCCCTTGACTAAACAGAAAAACTTAACGACTGTTAATCTAAAGGACGAAATCTGTTACAAAATGTTAACATAAAGGATGTTTAGAGTACATTTTAAAGATAAAGTATGATAGCTGTGATATTATATAAACTTATAGGACGTTTTCTATAATTTTGTATAAAACAAATAAAAACACACTAAAACATATATAAAGTGAACACACCATATGTGAGTTCCATTAGTTATTATTATCTAATTGGTTCTTATTACATCCTATAAGAAATCAACACGCCGTATAATCATACGATTAATCTACATGATTATGAGCTTTTTTGATCCTATTGTTAGATACTATGGCTTTTAGGGTGGGTGGAGGTGTGGAACCCTTTGAATCGAAAACTATCCGATTAATTTAACCAAAAAGTACCCTAAAAGCATGGGATGGAACCTTTTGAACCGAAACTAATCTAGTTTTATTTTTAAATAAAACTTACGTTATATATTTAAACCCCATGGTTAGCAATGCCTTCAACAGTCCCATGCACCAACTCTCCAACGAGTTCTGCGGGTTCAAAACCCGAAGCCTCTATCTGAACCACAAGCAGCAATGTTTTTGATTTGCCACTCAAACCCGAACGGCCGAGCTCGAGCCCGTCCACCCTTATATGGATCATTTTTCATGCTATAGTAACTTTTTATACAATTTTATTCTTTTAAATACTACTTTTGTGTGATTCTAGCTTAAAAAAAATTACACAATTTTGCAATTGATAATAAATAAGCTTGTGCACTTATGAAACACTACCAATAAATACTACGAATAAAATTTGGGTTTAGACTAAATTAATTTGCTTGGGGGCACATGAAAAAGGCTGAACGGTAGATTAGGTTTTATTTTCTTTCTTAAAATGAGTTTTAAAACAATCAGATCATATAAAATAACACTTAAAAATTACTTAACATTATATAATACTTAATTATTCTTTTTTATTATATTTTCTTTTTCTTCTAATCACAACCATTAATAAAAAAGTATAGAGAATAGATATAAAAATTGAAGAATAAAACCTTATATATGATAAATGAAAAACGACGACTCTCAAAACTTTAGGATGTAATATCAAATTATATATTATATTATTAATAAAGGAATGGAATGAATAGTAATAATTAGAATCGTGATCGTCCAATTTAAAATCTATGGCCAGCATGTTGCCTCTCTTAGTTTCTTTTCAGAGCCAACACGTGTAGTCCCGGTTCTGACCACGTGTACTCATTGTTCTTCTTCTCGAGCCCAACATCAATAATGCAGATAGAAAGAGCTAGGGAGACCACAGTGCTTTGAATCTCGATAGAAACTTCATCGTCCCCTCTAAAGCTCCGATTTCCATGTGGTTTCGTCTTCAATGGCACGAAGTTTCTTCTTGACGAAGATAGCTTTTGCTGCTCCGGAGGAATTCCTTCTTTTTCTTGGATCTTTGTTGTCGATCCTGTAAGATCTCTTCGGTTCTACACTGATTACCTTTCTTCTTTCAGGTGATAGTCTTCAATTAGGATTTCTCTACTAACCTCATGTATGTGTTGCTGCTTTTCATTCTTTAATAGGGTTCTTTACCCCTATCTACCAATGGACATCGAGGGCAATGAAAACATAAAGCTAGGGAAAGAATCACTCTTGCTAATATGTTTAGTGTTTTAGGCTGATTCTGGTGAAAATTTGATGAACAAGAAGTAAGAAGAAAATGACCGTTGAATATCAAATTAAAGTCCGCTATAGTCTTGAATAAAACATAAAACATCGGTGTTGCAATGATCTCTTAAAGAAGCTAACAAAAGACGATGTTAATCACCCGATCATGAAAATAAAGTGAGTAGAATCTTGGATGTTCATATTATGCTTTGGTTTTCTACAATTATCTTACAAAGCTATGTCCATGAGCACCCATTATTTACTATTTTGTTGAATGTCTGATTACTAAAAAGATATATACTTTGAGCATTCTTGCTTTAAATGTATACAAACTGCAGTTAGTTTTTGATTCATTCATCTTTACTCTTTTTTTATGGTTATGTAAACTTTTAGGTTTGTGGAGTGATTTTAACATTGATGGCTTCAAATTATAGTAGCTTCACATTTTTTTGATGTTGAATTTATAGTATTTTTGTATGCTTAATGTCTGGCAATTGAAGTGGTAATGCTCTTTTCAGTTCAAACCACGACATTTTACAACTTTGTGTTCATAGGTTAAGCCATAAGCTAAAAAAAAATATTGTTACCAATTTCTGAATATATGTTAGTTTTAGTAAGCACTAGACAAGATGTACTTATGATTTTTTACTTTAGAAAAATCAATATAAAAAAAAAATTAATGCATGAACTTAAGGAGCAAAATAGGATCAAACAATGTTGCCCATTTGCTCTGTCATGGATGGTGTAAGTGTTTTGAAATTTGATGTTTTTACCACATGTTTAATTAAACTAATTTTAATGATTTAGTGGTTCACAAACCGGCGTTCACGCACGGGTAATAGGTCTTAATGGAAAATTTTTTATGGGTAGGATTGAAAACAAGTATTGAAAATCTGTTGACAAACGATAATCACAAACAAAGATAATATGCTCAGAAGTTTATTAAGAACATAAATAAATATATAATTGTGTGACATTGCTAATTTAAAACAATTTATTTAACAAATTTTGTGGATGTTTACTGTTTTTTATACTGATTTAAAAGGAAAATAATAAAAATAACCCTTTTGATCAATTGGATGTACCTTATAACTGGTAATTTGTTGATTCACAAAATAGTTTCTGACTACTTGACTTTAAATGTTTTATCCTATTTAACCATCATTGAGTTCAAGTTTATTAATTATTAACTGCTTCTTCTTTTCTACTCTTTTATAGTGCTTGATGTTGGTTATATAGTTTGTATTTTTCCAGAACACAATAGCAAACTATTTAACAAAAGGAGCTCCTTTAAGTGTATCTATGTATAATTCTAATTCGCCACCTGGAACATATGGAGATATGTTACTTGAATTCTTTAGAATGATTAGTTTGTCAAATGTATGGGTTCTCAAAATGTATTTCGTTACTTGCATGCTGTTTTAGTTATTGTTTTGTTGCATACTATTTTTATACTTTATTTTGGAAGTTCATAACTTTCTTTTTTTTTTTTTCCAACAATATAGAAACATGAAATAACAAGAACCAAAGATATTGTTATATCATGACAAAGTAACTAGCGAACCTAATGGAGATGCTACAGTGGCATATGAGGTCATAAGGATCATTATGCTTCACAGGCTGCTATGATACTGTTTAACAAGACAGAACTTTATGGGAATATCATTCAAGTTCTCATGAGACAGCAAATAACTTCATTAAATTTTGTGACATCATTTGTTAACTCAGGTTTGGCCACCGGTGTGGGATCTGATGAAAGTGAGGTATGGTGATTGGATGTGCCTGAATACATGGTCTGTGGTATGACATTGATGAGTACAACTCATTCCTGATATTTCTAATATAACACTTTTCATCAAGTGTGTGTACCAAAATAACTCTAATTAATTTGGTTTTTTGTGTGATTTGTCTACGATTGATTAACGATTAATTGTTGTATTTTTTATGATTTGTCTACTATTGTTAATTTTTTTTTTTGTGTTTTTAATATCGCATAGCCTGTAGGTTCGAGGAAGTGAAGAAGAAGATTTAATAGTAAAGATCAAAGGAGGTTATGACAATCCGTGTTAAAGGGGGACATGGGTAGACGGTTATCGAAGCAGCCTTGATTTTATTCTCCTCTGCATAATCATGTAATGTATATTCTGTTCTTGATTTGACAATAGTTAGTTTCATGTATGATCACAAAAAAGTTAACCAAGAACAAGATTACTATAACTGTATTCAAGCAGCATACATTTGATGCTGGTATCATCCATCGATCTTTGTCTTTATCTACTTCTGCAAAGCACAACCATTTACACAAAGTACAACACAAGATGATGTTAAATTCATTACACAAAACATAAAACATGTACACTGCATAAGTGTTTTTGTAATATGTGCACATAATTTGGGATCAATTCCCCGCGCAACGCGCGGGGGTTAAAACCTAGTTTGATTAAAACCTTAAATGTTTCTCTTGATTATAAGAATGATGTTGACATTTGTTTTCTAGTTTTTTTTAGTTTTAGGGATGTGTTTAGCTTCTAGCTAGTACTTATTATGTACTTTAGGGTTTTTTTATGCTTAATTACCAATATATTAAATGTTTTTTTATGCTTAATTACCAATATATTAAATTGTATTGTATTGTTGTATAATATGAAAAAAACAAATTCATGAATAGTTAGGTTTTTGTTTTTATGGTTTTACCACACAACTTAATTGAGTTGTCATTTCCCTCCCCACCCCCCCATCCTCAACCCATATACAAATTCATGAATAGTTAGATTTTTGTGTTTGTGGTTTTACCACATAACTTTATTGAGTTCCCCCCCCCCCCCACCCGCCCTATATGTTAATAAACGATGAAAATAAGCAGTAACAAGAGCCAGACATGCACCTGTTTGGCAGGTGTCATTAAACCGTTTTCTGCCACGTATCTAGAGCCAGACATACAATTGCTTGTTAGGCGTAATTAAACTGTTTTCTACCACGTATCTTGCTTTCTGTTACGTATCTTTATCTTTAAAGACAAACAAATAAAGAGAGAAGATTTAGAGATGATCTAAAAAAGGAATTCTTGAATGGGAGATACTTTGTTGGAGCTTCCTTCTTTTTGAGTTGCATAGCGACGACATTGAGAGGATGCCATGGCTTCAACCGACGTCCAGGGGGGTTTCATGGTGGACCAGCCGTCAACGACGGTGACCATCCAATGAGCTATTTCCTACCGAAGTGCGACAGAGGAATAGAAGATGTTACCGGTGACGTAAAATAGGCATATGCCAGAATGTACTACGACGGAACCGGTGAAGCTAGCGGCGAATTTTGCAAACCCAGTGGAAATCACGGCCGGAGGTGAAGGTACTGCTATATCCATCTACGACCATATTCTTCATTGTGCGAGAGAAAATGATAAAAGCATTTTTCCTTCAACCTCTCTTTTTTGCTTTAACTTGAATTTATTATTTAAATTACTTCATTTTATTATAAAATTGTAGGTTATAGTACCAAAGAGATAAGGTTTCATCTGATATGCAGATTTCTGTTTTTGCTTCTCAACTTTTGAAGAGAATAGCCTAAAAACATTGGAATACATAGACTAGCATATGACACACTTCAGTTTATAATATAACTCCTGCTTCATGTTATCATAGGTTTGTAATGTGATTTCTGTTCTATTGGTCTGCCTTTATTTTATAGTGATTTAAATTGATTTTTAGGTTTCCTTTTTCATTAGTTACAGATTAAAACTTCCTATTCACATGATTATTTGATGTTATTTACATTGCTAAGTGGATTATTATTTTTTGTGGTGTCATTTTAAAATTTTGATTGTCACTGCTCTAACTTTGATATGTGTTTATGTGGTTTTGATAACTACATCTCTGCGACTAGGTTTTCTTTTGGAGGGTGCTTTGTTTCAACTATTATTAGGTGTTATAAATAAAGGTGAAGTCAACGAGTCACAATAGCTTTAATTGTGATTTAGATTGGTTTTTTTTTTGCATATTTAAGGATAGACCATTGTATTAAAAGAAAAAAAAAAAAAAAAAATGGGTTGTGTAATATTAAACTGTTGCAGCATTTTTTAATATACGTTTTTTTCAAGACGTAGAAAGGTTGGATGAAATGTGTTGTCGTTTGGAAAATTTGCATTTTGACCGCAAGTATACAGAGAAGACTTTGATGTTTGCTTCTAAATGAAAGTTCCAATTCTACCAGAAACCACAAGCAAAGTTCATTAAGCACCATTTTGATTCATTTCAGTTTATCTATTACGAGTTGAGTCGAGTCGATTGTGATTTATACTTAATCACACCGTGTATGAAGTCGCCGCAACGCGCGACGGGTAATATAACTAGTTATGTAGAAAGGAACAATAATAATAATATTTTTTTATTGGTTGGAAATCACCTCAAAAGTAGGTCAACTTATAGTGTTTAGCTAAAACTTGAATTAAGCCTCATGCGTTACGGTCGGACGTAAAATCATGTCAAATAGCATCAATGTCACACCACCGCCAGCTACCACAAACACTAAAGTTGTAATGTGTTAATGCGAATAAATTAGTTCAAAACATAAAACATAGAAAGTATAACTAAGTCGATTTAGGACCAGTGCGTTGCGGCAAACCCATCAAACGAAATGTAAAAACGTTGAACCACACTCGCATACTGCCTCGCGTTAGCTCACAAAATTTAGAACAAAACCTAAAGCAAAACGTAAAAATGTTAAACCACAAGGTTCCCCGTGCGGGCCACGATCTCAGTTTAATGCGTTAGATCGTCGATCCATGCTATGAGGCTTAACGGACAAAGAAAAGGCCATCCAACAGATAGAGTGATGCTTCAATTAGCCCTCAGCCCCGATCATCTAACTTACTCCAACATACAGGCATGGTTGTAGTCATGCATGTTGTATCGTTTTAACTTGCAAAACTTAAAACAAAACATAAAATGAAAATTTACAAAAGATGAAAAGTATATGGGACCAAAGTTGAAAGTAAAAATATTATAAGGTTCAAATGCAAAAGTTAAAAAGTTTTGGGTTAAAAGTAAAAAATCAAATTTTGTGAAGTTACAAAGTTTTGGATTAAAAGTAAAATATCAATTTTTTTTTTAAAAAAACACCCTAAACATAATATGTAACATCATAATATATAAACAATTTGATAATTAGTATAATTTAAATTTATTATTATTTTTTTGGAAAACCGCCCAAAAGATGGCTCAAAATTATCATTTGATAAAAGTACATGACAATAATATAATTTTATTTAAAATTTACTATATTCCCAAAAGGTGGTTTGGTTTGGTTTGGTTTGTTATATATGTACAAATTGACTAATGCTTGAATTTAGGCGCTTTTAAATTTATTCCACGTTTTAACGTGAATTTTGTTAAGTGTTTTTGTGTTTATTTTTATTTACGTTTTGAGTTGGTTTATGTTTCAATGTAAATGTTGTTTGGAAATGCTTTTGGTCAAATAAAATATGTTTTCATTCGACGGGTTGAAAAAGTCGAGTTGGTCTACGTTTCGACAAAAATATAGTTCAGAAACGAGGCAACTGCAGCTGACCATCCCGTTTCTGAGCCCAATTAGGATTAACTTATTATTACAACAATTGTTTTGTTTAGTAAGATTGTATTACGATTAAGATTATGTTGTTTCGTTTGTATTGAAAAGATTGAATAGTCAATGATCATGGACCCGTGCTCATCCTAGAAGTTTCGCTATTTTGCTAATGCTCTTTTTATCATGGTTTGGCTGCCCATTCGATTCTAGGCATTGATCTAAAACGTGCGAGATCAGATTTGTTCGTTATCTGTATGGTTTTGGCTGCAACGCATCTACGACTATGACGGTTTATCTAAGCAGTGCTTCACTCACACGCGCAACGCGCGTGGATAGATTTAACTAGTTATATATATGTTTGATGAAGTTCCAGAAAAAAATTCTAAAAATTTTAATTTGATCATAATTTCTTTTCTCAAAAATCTCTTTGATCAGATCATCCCCCAAAAAGTCCACACCCAACTGAGTCGTCTCTGACCATAGAACATGGTAGTCCAAATAGTGTCGTTCTAGTGTTCGGCCGAACCTATTTGTGTTCGGTCTACCATATATTGTGCTCGATGGACTTGGAGCGAATCGGAACGATCCTGTTTAAACATGTGTCTTCATCTAAGCTACACATCTTGGGTTTGGATGACTTTTTCTGTGATCGGAGGAAACTTTGTAGGGTGAAGACATTTTTTAAGTATAGTTTGGTCAAAAAACATTCTATAGGGAAAATTAAGTCAAAAGGATATTTTTAAAATTATAAAAAAACTAATAATAATAACTATGATGTTAGATATAGGGGTGGAGATGTGAATACACTTGATGCTGCATAGACCACAAAGAATATTGGGTTGGTAGGGGTTTGGTTATCTAACTGGTGGTCGAGGACACGGCCATCCAAATGATGCAATCAGCCACACGTTACACCTAATTATTTCTTCATCTACCACATGCATGCATGCCATCTATTTGTAGAACAATTTTTCTTTTTTTTTTTTATGTGTATTTTTTGTTCAGAAATAATCGTTTCGTTTCTTTAGAAATTATTTGCTATTTACTAATTACGTTCTTGGATTCATTGATGATATATTATAACTAAAATTGTTAAATATAAATTAAAGTGTTTGATTGTTTGGAAAGAATGCACCAACGAGTTGCATTGAGGTGCAAACGATGCAAACGAGCGTGCATCGAACTCAACTCGTTTAGTTTAACGAAACTTGATTTTGAACTCTGCTTATCTTGAGTTATAAATTCAAAGCTCAAGTTTGGTTCGTGAGAAATTTTTCGTTAAGACCTGTTATTGTAGCCAAGCTCGGGCTGGTTTATTAAACAGGTTCTTTTTTAAGTTCAACCTCAAACTCGAACTTGTTTAACTTTATATTGGTTTGGGCTTTTAATAAAATGAACTCAAACGGCTCACAGATTACTTGATGGTTGATATGCAACTAGGAGGGCTAGGGATAGTTGCACCAAATTGTAACCAAGATGTTTGTGGTATGTCTACCAACGTTACATAAAATCGAATATTAACATATATGAGAAAGGAGTTTCTTAAATAATTGAACGGTTAAAAAATAAGTTAACAAAATCAAACGGTTTAAAAATATGTTTAAAAACCGATTGTTAAAAAGGTACATTTAATAAAACCAAAAGATTTAAAAATTACAAAAACTTTACAAATAAAAATAAAAACATTTCTTTAATATATATATATATATATATATATATATATATAAGAGTAATTTACGCTTTTAGTCCCTAAGGTTTTCTAAAATTGTCAATTCAGTCCAAGAGCATTTTAGTAATTTTATTAAAAACTAACAGAAAAATCTAACTGTGTTAATGCATTGGATTAAAAGGGTTATGAAATACAAATCACAGGGTTTGATTGGTTAAAAATTTTTTTTTTGAACTCAAATAGTTAGAATGTCAAACCACATGAATCAAAATAGTAATTTACTCCATAAAAAGTTACCAATATTACCCCATGGTATGCATCACTTTATTTGGGAATTATTTTTTAAAAGCAGTGTGAAGCAGCAAAGCGAAACATCACAAATCAAGAGGACTTTCAACAACAAAATCTTAAATCCATTATCTAAAATTAATAAAAAAATACAATTGATAATTCACTTATACTCTTTTTATTACCAAAACTAGTTTTAGTAAACTCGTGTATTACACAAGTTAAATAAATAAAATATTAAATAAATTAAATGTTTATTAATTATAAAATAATATTTTAAGATAAAACATAATTAAATATCGTTTTCAAAAACTTATTTATTAGAACTCCAATTTTTATTTTTTAATAAAAAATATTCTTTTTACAAACACCAATTTTAAAATATTTTGCATTTTTTTATAAAGTTTAATGATTTAGAAAAAATTCTTATTTTACAAAAAATTATTTCTTTTAAATTTTACATTAATAAAAAGATCTCTTTTTTTAAATGTATTAAAATTTTAATTTCTTAAAACAACTGTTTTAATCTAAAAAGTTAATTTATATTATTAGTAATTAATTTGATTATTTAATGGGAGAGAGTAGCGGAAAATTTTGGTAAGTAGGAATACGGTGCTGCAATATGTTATTTTAATTATCTTTTTATTAAAGTAACAAGATTACGCGTTACATTCCACTAATACAATAAGAAAAGAAAGTCTACCGTTACAATTCATAAATATTCAAATTAATATTTATTTGTATACAACATTTGATGTGTATTGATGATATTATCTTATTTATCAAAAATCAATACTTTAGGTCCGTCCCACTTATACCTTTGAATTTACTTATTATTAAAACAAAATCAACTAAACCTTATAACACAAAACTATATTCTTTATTTTTATTATCCACAACTAAATCAAACTGAAAAATATAAATAGTAATTAATAAATTTATTGACACATTACAAGCTAAGAAATATACAAATTCATATTTTGAATCTGATAAAAAAATTCCCCTATTCTAATTCTAATAAAATAATAACTAGAAGTGACACGTAGTAGCACCAAATACTTTCTCACCAACTTTTTTCTGCTTATTTCTTTTACTAAATAATCACATTAATTATTAACAATATAATTTAACTAGCTTTAGTAAACCCGTGTATTACACAGGTTAAATAAACAAAATATTAAATATATTAGGAATTTATTAATTAAATATAATATTTTAAGATAATATATTATTAAAATTACGTACGAGTAATAATTATAAGTAATAAAACAAAAATATCAATTTTTAAACTTTTTTTTTTGTTTTTTTAAAAATAAATTAAACATTTTGTTTCAAAAAAATCCATTTTTTAAAAAAATTTTCCTTACTGTAACTCCCGATTTTAATTATTTTTTGTTTATAGAAATTTTACTATTTAAAAATCTAATTTTAAAGTATTTCGTATTTTTTTAAAAAGTTCGATATTTTAGAAAACTTTTTTTTGTAAAAGTTTGTTTCTATAGAAATAGCATTATTAAAAAAGATTTATTTCTTAATTTATTCAAAAAACTATTATTGATCTAAAAAATAAATAATATTATTAATAATTAAGATTGTTATTTAATAGGAGAGAGAATCGAGAAAATTTTGATAAGATTGAATGTGGTGTTAACACGTGGCACCTTTAGTTAATCTTTTATTAGAGTAGAAAGATTTTTTTAGATTTTTTTACCAAATTAAGAAAAAGATATTTTTATTAATTTTATTTCTAAATAAACATTTTTTTATAATAAGAAAATATTCTAAAACATTAAATATTTTAAAAATATAAATTATTTTATAATTGGTGTTTCAGAAAGTAAAATTTTTATAAACAAAGATACTTAAAAATTAAAAGTTATAATAAAAAAGTTTTTAAAGATGAAACTTTTTTACATCTTTTGTTTTGAAAGAAGAATTTTATTCTATTTATAAGAAAAAAGATTTCAATCATATCTTACATTAAAATATTAATTTATAATTATAATATTTTATTTTATTTATTTACCACGTGTAATACATGGATTTACTAAAGTTAGTCCATAAATATAAGAAAAATAAGTTAATAGAATCCGTATTCAGTAGTATCTCCGAAATAAGGAAATAAGTTAATTGATTACTAACTTTTTACCAAACATAAAATATTGAAATTTGGGAAAAAGTTTAAATTACATAAACTACGAAATTTTATATCAATGGCAACAACAAAAAAGTTTCACATAACAATGTTTTAAACCTAAGCCTAAAGGGCACATGAATAATGATATTGCAATTTGTCGTTATAGTATAAAACACGAAAATTTAAAAAATGAGAAGTAGAAAACAAGTTTCTGTTCATATTCAGTGAAGCTAATTTAGTAAATTTATATTTTATTTATTATAATAAATCAAAATTTTTAAGTACTCATAACGTGATTTTATGCATTCTTAAATTGGTTTTTCTAAACCCATATATACAAAATTTTAATTAAAATGATTTTAAATACTTATTAAAGTTACATTCTCCTTTTCTTACATTATTTCTCATTTTCTTACATGCATTTTTTTTATTTATTTTTTTCTACTCTAATAAAAAAACTATGAAGAACACGAGTTACCATCATATTTCTTCTAATCAAAATTTTCCCATCTATCTCTTATAATAAATACTTATCTTAATTACTAATAATATTATTTGACTTTTTTATATAAAAATAGTTTTTTAATAAATTAAAAAATAGATTTTTTATTAATATTTTTCTAAACAAATAAATCTTTATAGAATAAGAATTTTTGAAAAAAAATCAAACTTTATAAAAATACAAAATATTTTAATATTAATATTTTTAGAAAATAAAGTTTTTATATACCAAATAAATTAAATTGAGAGTTATAGTAACAAAATTTTAAAAATGAAATTTTTTAACATGGTTTGTTTTGAAACAAAATATTTTTGTTTGAGAAAAAGAAAGTTAAAAAAAAGTTTAAAAAGTTGATATTACTATTTTATTACTTATAGTTACTTATAGATAATTTTTAATCATATGTTATCTTAGAATATTGTTTGATAATTGACTAATTTTTATTATATATAATATTTTATTTATTCAACTCGTATAATACGCGTGTTTACTAAAGCTAATTAAATTAGTAATTTTCTTGTTTCTCTATATAATCAAACAACTTAAAATTTTCTAATATTAATTTCGAAATCATTTTCTTGGTTTTGTTTGAGTGACTTAATCACTAGTAAGTAATTATCGTACGTACTTACTTATTTGTAAGTTCTTTTAAGATATTAAATGATTAGGTTTTAAGTAAATAAGCGAAATAATCATATGTATCTAAAATATAAATCTTATTATGTTAATAATTTATTAAGATTATAACTATATATCATATTTTAAAATATAATTTTATATTAATTTTTTAAATATTTATTATTTCTTAATTCTTATTTTACCGATTGTTGATAACATCTAACATTTAAAATTTTTATAAAAAGTAATGATTTCAACAAATTAGATTATTCTACTCATATAATACAGGGTTCTAATCTAATATATTAATAAAATATTTTCTTTCATTAATATTCATATATTTGACTTAGAATTTAATATTCAATAATATTATAAATTATAAAAGTTGTAAATTTATAAAAAATTTATTAAGTCTAAAAATGCTAAAAGTTAAAAATAATGTAAATCATATAAAATGTTTGTTGATTAATTGATCAAAAAGATCATTATTTACCAAACAATAAATTCCTAAAATTATTAAACAAAATTGAAACAAAAAAAAATCAACAAACACGGTCGATCGATATCCAGCTTTATCATACCGGTTAATCAATGAAATGAAAACAGAAAAAGAATAAGGACAAAGGGTTTTCATTCCACATCAACAGTTACGTTCCTAATTTTATTACAATGTGATCCAACTTTAGAAAAATATGATATTGATAACGTATTGGAAAACTAGTAATTTAGTAGTACTGTGAGAAAAATATAGATAGAATTGGATTCCTTGTGTAGCAATCCAAACCAATTTTATTTGTTGATAAACACATTATAACACTATAATATGTATATTTATATCAAGTATTCTATTTTTATTTTTATAATTTTCTAAAGAAGAATTACTTTCTATGGAAAAAAATTAAAAACCGCAAATCATGCAATCATAAATGTGTAATATCTTTTGTAAGGAAGTTGCTGAATATTTCTTTTCGTCTCAAAACTATATTTGGTCAACCCTAATTTCCATGAAAGATGGAGCACGTTTATTTTAGCAGAATAAACACAATAATAATAATAATTTAAATTCCAATACCCTAAACCCCAAACATCATCGTCTCCGATTCATCAAATGCTATGAATTTCAAAGCATTCAACTTTTCACCTCAGATGACAACCGCCATATCAACTGATCACGATGTGTGAAACCCTTTTGATTGTTTTTTTCAATTATTAATTTTTGAACGACTTCTAATCTACTCTTAAATCCATCTCACCTTTTAATCTTTTGTTTAATCTTTTGTTACAGACAAAACGAACATTAATTTCGTCAGATTTCTATCAGCGGGGTGTTATTCCGAGTAGTTCCGTCACGAAGAGAGCCGAAAACACATTGCCCTCAAGCCATGCAAAGGTATGATTAAAGGTTAATTCTCAAAATCATTATAGAAAATTTGATTTCATGTGATTGTTTTGTGGTTTAATTCTGTTTATTGGAAATTACAGGTGAAGATAAAGTTTGGTGAAAGAATTTCAGCACTCCAACATATGATGTCACACTATGGCAAGGTTGATTAATTCCTATTTCTTTATTTATTATTTCTATAGACTTATTTCATTACTTTTAGACATATAATCTCACTAAACTAAAGGCCTAATTTGTTTTGATTTTCATATTACATAGCTCATATTGTTAGATTAAATCTCTTAATAAGAATGTAAATGGCAACATTTTAAAGTTTGGATTAAATCTCTTAACCGTGTTAGTTAGATGTAGCCAAATGGATTCAAACGGCAATTTTAATGAAACCTTTGGATGCAAATGGCAACATTTTAAAGTTTTGGATTCAAATGGCAATTTTTATGAAACCTCAAGGACGTAAAACGCATTTAACTCAATATTTAATGAAAATTGTGTTTGACCGACTCATCTTCGGAAAGAATTGGAAAACATTCCATAAAATTCCTTTATTCATAATAATCACACGTTCCTTTCGTATGTTTATACAAATGTGGAACAATTTCCTTACTTTGCAGGATCAAACGCTATGCTTTAGAGAAGAAGGGGGTCAAGTTCAAAGGTACAACGTTAGTTAATCGTTTGATTGTTGTTATTTATTAAAAATGTTAAATATGGTCCCACACATAATACATACTAGCATATGGATAGATATCGTGTTTACATAGAAAATCATGTTAGGTTAATTCAATAAATAAAGTCCACATTTCAAAATTGCTCCTACGAGGTCTAAACTCCACACCACCATTTGAGTGCCTCATTTGTGTTAAAAACTAGATGAACAAACTCAAGAGAAAGTCGATGCACAATATTATTATTATAAAAGTTAGATACTTTTATTAATATGAAAACCATAAATAAAACCTAAACATAAACCCTACTTATTCTTTTTAAATGGTAAATGTACCTGTCGTGCTTCAGATGATGAATGGTATCTTAACCGGATAACTATACGTTTTCGAGACGGGACTGCACCGCAAACTCCTCAGGAGGAAACTCACAAATGAGAAGACCCCATGGCTTATCACTAAACATTTATGCTCGAAGTGATACTTGAAGCCAAGACTTCCCCATTTAAATTATCTTGGGTACTTCACTTTAATCATTTGAACTAAGTATCATTAATAGAAACTCCTACTTATACTAACCAATTAACTTCACCCCTAGATTTCTAAACCAACTCAAAGACCTAATTAACATATACATAACAAATAAAACTTAAATAATTATGTAAACAACCTCTAGAACATCCTGAACCAAATCAGACCTTCTAGTGACTTTTATTTGATTTTTCTTTCATAATCTTACCTTTATCATTCATCCCATGATTGCAACAAGCATTTTCATCTGATCCAAATTTAAGTAGAAGACACATCATTGACACATCATATGTGTTATCATTGTTAGAAACAAAGCGGCGCAACATAACCAAACATACCAACATGCAAACATGCACAAACGATATGATACTCAAACATAAAATAGGAAACGACAACGACATAATTTTTTTACTTGGTTCGCTCCCGGTGTGGGGCCTACGTCCACGAGATGCAACTATGTTATTTCATTATGCATAGAACCAAAGATTACAATTATAATGGTTGAATATATATAAAAATAAGATTAGGGTTTCAATCTTGGTGACCAAGAACCAAACGGACCCTTAATTATTTAATTAAGCCAACCCACCATTAATATTCTAACAAAAAAGCCTAATAATCAAGGACTTCAAACCCAACAATTTCCCACTAAAAGACTTTGCGATAAACTACAACCTATCATCCAAGCACAAAACAATCTTATCATCTAGTAACTCAAGTAACATTTAACAACATATGTCATATAAGCTTCCAGTTCCCAAGAACAATCTAAGACTCCATGTAACATCCGGCCGCTTATACGGGCAATATTATCCGCTTTGCCCATGAGGAGCTCATGTATTTGCTTTTGGTTGCCCTAGTGAAAACTTTCCAGGGAGGTCATTCATCTCTGGATTGCTCCCACCTGAGCACACTTAATCGTGGAGTTCTTCTCTCATCCACAACCAATATACCAAAAACACATTGGTGATATTAGAGGCAAGGCATTCCTTATGAACCAGGAATCTCTCCTGTTCACGGCCGATGTACAATTTGCCTAGGGTGTTACAATCACCCCATTTGGACTCATCGTCCTCGATGAGGTTTGTCCCACCATCTCCATCAGGGATGTGGGATTTGCCTAAGGTGTCCATCTGAACACCCCCGAGGACTCACCATCCTTGATGATGTTTGCCCCACCATCCTGAACGACACAAGAGTGGCTCTAAAACCATTTGTAACATCTGACCACTCATACCATCAATATTGTCCGCTTTGCCCACGAGGAGCTCACGGGTTTGCTTTTGGTTGCCCGAGTGATAACTTCACAGGGAGGTCACCCATCCCTGGATTGCTGCCACCTGAGTACGCTTAACCGTGAAGTTCTCCTCTCATCCACAACCAATACGCACAAAACGCGTTGTTGATATTAGAGGCTAGGCATTTCTTATGAACCAGGAATCTCTCATGTCCATGGTGATGTGGGATTTGCCTAGGGTGTTACACTCTAAATGTTAATCCACCTAGTTGTATTGACCCTTGCATTAGTTTCCTAAAAGGCTCATTTAAAATCATGAGAAGAAAGAACACTCTCCATCCTCAATCTCAACCGACACCTACTTACTCGAATCACCGGCTCCAAAATTTCAGAAGAAAGAACACTCTCCATAACACCACAAGCTCTAACTGATGTAGTGAGCCAAGACTTATACTACTCCAAAAGACTTCCATAGCAGATTTGTAATGCTTCATGAAGTAGGTAACAAGAAAATAAAGCAAAAAATAGAATCTCAAACCCATGAGTCTCCACTATTTTTCAGCGAGTCTCAATGCATCACCATAGACATATCCAAAATATAAAATATGTTTATACATCGACTCTAAAGAATGTTCACACCTCCAATCAGCCCCACCAAGTCATATTCCAAGTTCTAGACGAACTGCTAGGCCAAATCCCACTGTTACTGTGATCCCAACCCATACAAACCAACACTCCATGTGATATATCTCCAAACATTCTTTCTTGGCAATTGTTTTTACCAAGCACAAGATCCCAGATCCTCTCAAATGTTGTACCAATGATCGCCATCGTGCAAGAAATAACATCCACAATTTTAGACCAGCTAACATGCAACGAGTATAACAAGAGTAGAGGTTTCACGAAAAGCAAGTGTACCAAGGGTTTTATGACTGTACACACGATTAGTTAACGCAAACCCTAATTGAAAAAGATCTTCCAACGAGCAACACTTGACTTGCCATTAACACTTTTATTTTCACTTATGTCATCATCAACATACCTGCTAGTTCTATTTTCTTTAGGTTTGTCCATTATCAGTACCACATCCAAGTTCTCTTGAAAAAACAACCAACCAACAACCATAAATTTTGAACATTCCGATCATGATCATCCTGTCTTCAACTATAATGATAACCAACAGGAACAAATCAAAAACAATGAATGAACACAACAATGGCATGGGCTTGAACTTGACAGATCACCATCAATTGATTGATTTGATCCTACAAATAACCTTTGCAAACAATCTAGACTCGAAACACTAAACTTTCACAAGTTACAATTCTTGAAACAGTTGATAATAAGCAATAAAAACAAAACTTGATAATCAAGACTATAACCTAGTCTTGAATCGATACTCTTATCGTATGTACCAAAGCACAAATTCAAAATCAAAAGCAGACCTGAAACAGGAGCACCCAAACCCGAAACCACAACCCAATCGTAAACCTAACCAGAAAAATATGAAACGAATGAACCTGCTTTCTCCTGATCAATGGCTAGAAAAATTGTTTTTAGGTGACGACGGTTCAAGATGGTGCTTCAAATGACTGTTCTTTTTTTTTTTTTTTTTTTTCTCTAATCACATGTGCATCCTTAATGACAACAACAATAAAAAAATGAATAAAAAATTTGTCTTTGTTGTTCGCAGTCCCCTAAGACAAAAAACAAAAAACTTTGCTATTTTTTTTTTCTTTTTTGCGACACCTCTAACACTAACTTATGTTCCTAAGTTTACTTAAGAAAAAGATAATTAAAAGTTTTCTTTCTTTTTCCTACATTTTATTTTTTTTTCTTTGTTTTTTTTTTTTTTTTTGTTTTCTCTTCAATTTCTTTCAGTTTAGAATGATTGATTTTAGACATAATTTTCCTTCCACTTGTTTCTTTCTCCCTTTTTAAATAAATTCGAGAACACAATTTTTTTATTTTTTTTACTAAAAAATTTGAAACACAATTGTTGTTTTTGACTCTCACTTTTTTTTTTTTTTTTTTTTTTTTCCATTAAATACACTTGGTAACATAGCGTAACAACTCACGGTTCTAGGATATCTTCTCTTTGTGATCACAAAAGGCAACAAACAAAATTAATTGTTTGCTCCTTTTTCGAAACAATCACCAAATAACGTGGCTTTCTTATTAGCCACACAACAAAGAAAAAAGAAAACAAATCTTTTCAAGTTGAATTTTGTGAAGAAAGTAGTTGGAGAAAAAATTTATGACGGCTAGCTGTTTGCAATTCCCTTTCTTTTATGTTGAACTTTGATCGAACACCAACCTCAAACGAGAATTCAGAAACGTATAATCGACCAACCTCCTACGATCGTTTCTTAAGTGATAACGAGTCAAACCTCTGATATCACTTGTTAGGAATCAAGCGGCGCAATGAAACCAAACACGTGAATATGCACAAACGATATGACACGCACACATAAAATAGGAAATGATAACAACACAAGAATCTTACGTGGTTCGGTCACAGTAGGGGACTTACGTCCACGGGCTGCAACTAGGTTATTTCATTATGCACAAAACAAGAGATTACAGTTACAATGACTGAATATATATAAAGATAGGATTAGGGTTTCTATTTTGGTGACCAAGAAAACCTAACGAAACCTTAATTAATTTAATTAAGCCAACTCACCATTAATCTTCTAACAAAAAACAACCAATAATCAAGAACTTTAAATCCAACAGTCTTTAGCGATAGACGCACTTACTTCTCTCGTTAAAGTGAGATTGTTGGTAATGAAAGCTTAAATTTAATGTGACACTAGTCAAATTGTCAAAATAAATTATTATCATCCAAATAATCATAGTTTGAATTATTAAAATTTATTTTATAAAGAGAAATCCAAATAAATGAGACTTATCATTATAGCAATATTGGACCAGTTCTTATTTGTCAATCGTTTATAATATATGTTTCGGCTTAAAATTCGTTCAAATTGGAAGCAAGTGAAAATTAAGGGTGTTATTGATTAAATTGTTAGTATAAATATTATTATCGACTAATAAATTATAGCCTGAATGTTAAATCTAATTTATGTTATATTTTATTTCAACCGAATATTAGTGAATATAAAACTTTAAAAAATGGCACATGCATGTTATTACTTGCTAATTTAACCATCAAACGGATATAAATCTTGATTTGCATGTGAAATGATTAACAAATAGGTTATAAGCATTTTAATATTCATTCTTCTTTGGGAAAGTTGAGAAATGCTTGATCATGAACAATTACACAATTGAAATTTTCATCCTTAGGAT
Organism: Flaveria robusta; assembly: GCA_025506415.1. Taxonomy (NCBI): domain Eukaryota; kingdom Viridiplantae; phylum Streptophyta; class Magnoliopsida; order Asterales; family Asteraceae; genus Flaveria; species Flaveria robusta. The sequence continues at coordinate 64,673 of JACCIZ010000053.1, forward strand.
TTTAATAAATAAGATACACGTGAAGAAACATAGATGTAGATGGGGGTGGGGTACCCCCCCCCCTTTCTCCCAATTTATGCATCTTAAAGGCCCTTCACCAAAAACCTACCAAACCCCAACCATATCACACTTAATTCCACCCCAATTCCTCTATAAACACTCACATATCTCCAAGATTTGCGCATTTCCAATTGTTTCTTGATCTCTTTCTTGTTGTCAATGATTCTTGCTGTTCAAAGCTGCTTTAAAGGCAAAATCTTTATCGGTCTCTTCAATTAAAGGATTCAATCGTGCTTCGACTTCTTTCAGGTTAGTGTTAAATGATGTCAAATTTCGATCTTTTGGGGTTTAGTAATGTTCTTTTCTTGATATGAATAAGAGGTTTTTTAGTGGGTGTCATTTCATCCCCTTAATTTTCAATTCTGCTTCTGCTTCTGCTTCTGCTTCTACTGGTAATGTTCTGTTGTTTTGGTACTTTTGAAAATTATTTCTTGGATGATCTTTGATGAATTCAGTTGAGTTACATTTGTTTGATGAGCTTTTGTATTGATCGACTCAATTTGATATGACCTCATTTGATGAAAATAATATATAATTCAGTGTGGGTCACTTTAACTTTCTTGATCTCGTGGATCACTTTTAGGTTGCGTCAGTGATCCCACATAAACTCTCAAAGATCGAAATTGGGGAATTCAGTTTCTTATGAAGTTTGATCCCATTTGAATACTACATAAGTATTTTCATTGGGTTGTTGATTTTTCCCCAAAAATGAAAAAAAAAAAAACATATAATTTAAATAGTCAAAAAAACCATGTTTGACCAAAAAGTTGTAATGTCAAGCTCAGTCAGTTTCTGGATTAAAAGTATCAATAATTCAACTTTGATACATCTATAAGGAGGTTGACATATTCAATTGCTTCAGTAAGGTAGGATTAGTTGATAATTAGTTACAAAATATATTGTTTGACCAAAAAAGTCAAAGTAAGACTGTTGTAAAGTTTTAATTGCTCTATTTGGCAGTGGAAACATGTTAGAAGCTCAAAGGATGCCATTAAATGGAAGTTTTAATTATGGTAATGGCAACACAAATGGGTTGATTTCACTGAGGTCTGCTGAAAGCAGATCTGCCATTGATGAATTTTGTTATGCTCTTGGGGGAAATAAGGCGATTCACAGTATCTTAATCGCGAATAATGGAATGGCGGCTGTGAAGTTTATACGCAGCGTGAGAACATGGAGCTATGAAACATTTGGTTCAGAAAAAGCAATTTTGTTGGTGGCGATGGCTACCCCGGAAGATATGAGGATAAATGCAGAGCATATTAGAATTGCTGATCAATTTGTTGAAGTCCCCGGTGGTACAAATAATAATAATTATGCTAATGTGCAACTCATTGTAGAGGTATGTAGGTTTTAGTATGCAAATATTCATAATTTATTTAAGTATCAAGTGATTGATTATATGAACCAACATACTTGCCATTTTAACATTATACGGCAAATTAATCATCTTTCTAATATTCCCCTGTTCTGTATAAAATACTGTTGACTATGAATGTTGAATGAACTACCTCAGTTTAAATTAATACGAATGTATGTAACTTTTGATGGAAATTCAGTAAAAGTATATAAAAAAAACTAGGAGTGATGTAATTAGAAAAATAAATAGTGTTTAAAAATGGAAAATGCCATTCCTTTATATATCTTTTACTTGTGCTACTTTGAATTTAAATGTCAACCCAACTATCCTTAACTTTTAAGATTGATACGAGTATGCTAAACTTATGAAGAAAAATCATTAGCTACATCAAAATGTACCACAAGTATCAGGACAAAAAGATTCAGTGTTGAACCTGTAGAAAGCATAAATAACCATTATAATTATTAAATTCATGTTTAATGGTTTCAGACTGCTGAGATAACACGCGTTGATGCTGTTTGGCCTGGTTGGGGTCATGCATCTGAAATCCCTGATCTACCAGATGCATTGGGCGCCAAAGGAATAATATTTCTTGGGCCACCTGCTTCATCCATGGCAGCTTTGGGAGATAAAATTGGTTCTTCTTTGATTGCACAAGCAGCAGATGTGCCAACACTTCCATGGAGTGGTTCTCATGTATATTTGCCACTTTTTTATAGTCCTTTATACCTTTATAATGGTGTTTAATATTTCTTATTCTCAAAAAGTTGCATCGTCATACCTTTTAGTTTTTTAAAAGTTTCATCGTTGTACCTATCATTCTCTAACCATCACCTCTTTGTACTTCTGTTTTTTTTTTAATTTAAAACCCACATCTTTATACCTCTGGTTTTAAAAAAGACTAATCTTTATACACTTTTTTTTTAAAAAAAAAACCCACATCTTTAAAAAAAACCTCTCATTCTTTAGAAATTGCATATTCATGCCTCTTATTCTTTAAAAATTGCATCTTATACCTCATTCCTCAAAAATCATGTCTTCAGGTTTCTTTATATTCCAAAAGCTGCATTTTTATTCCTCTCATTCTTTGAAAAACTCATCTTTGCACCTCTTATTTCTTAAAAACCATATCTTTACTCCTATTCTTATTAATCACATCTATCTAGTTCTCATTCTTTGAAAAATGACCTCTTTATACCTCTCATTATCTTAAAATTGGATCTTTTAGGTCAAAATTCCTGTAGAAAGCTGTTTGGTCTCGATACCAGATGATATATATAGAAAAGCTTGTGTGTATACAACCGAAGAAGCAATTGCTAGCTGTCAGGTTGTTGGTTATCCGGCCATGATTAAGGCATCATGGGGTGGAGGTGGCAAAGGCATAAGAAAGGTTTGCTTTTTTAAGTATTATAATTTGTTTCCACCTATGACCTTTTAAAGACAATGAATTAGCTTTTAACCTTAAAAGCTGTATTTTGTTTGAAAATCTAGGTGCATAATGATGAAGAAGTCAAGGCACTTTTCAAGCAAGTTCAAGGTGAAGTTCCCGGTTCCCCTATATTCATTATGAAAGTTGCTTCTCAGGTGAGAAAACGTTTGAATCGCTAAATTGTTATCAATCTGCATTCTGCTCCAAACTTATTATAATGTTATTTAAAAAACAGAGCCGACATCTTGAAGTTCAGCTACTATGTGATCAGTATGGCAATGTAGCAGCTTTACATAGTCGTGATTGCAGTGTTCAAAGGCGACATCAAAAGGTAGTCCGATAATCATAGTCCTTTCTTAAAAAAAAAATCTTCTTTTCATCTCTAAACACAATTCTTGATTTTAATCTAGTTTTATTTATCCTTTTGATATTTTAAGATTATTGAGGAGGGGCCAATAACCGTAGCTCCACCTGACACAATAAAGAAGCTTGAGCAAGCAGCAAGAAGATTAGCAAAATCGGTTAATTATGTTGGAGCCGCAACTGTAGAGTATTTGTACAGTATGGAAACTGGGGATTATTATTTTTTGGAGCTAAATCCCCGTTTACAGGTGCACTTGAATTTCGTTCTATGAATACTTGATTATTGTAAAATGAAATTTCATCTCACAGAATCACGAAGCTCTTTGTATATTACTGTTGTATAAAATAGGGTTGCAAAATGTTTGTATTTATATGCCAGGAAACTAACAGGACCAGGAAACTAATTATGGTAACAAATAATACAGGATTCTAAATACAAGATCTAATAATAATAACAAATTAATAATATAATAATAGTGTAATAATATTGTCAGATAAGTCTACGACACATGCACTTCTTTGAATAATCAGTAGGGTTTCTTGGATTCGCACACGTTTCCTTTGTTTTTCATTTTCGTGTGCCCCACAAAATGGTGAAATGTTTTGTCATAAATTTTTAGGTCGAGCATCCCGTCACTGAGTGGATAGCAGAAGTTAATTTACCTGCGGCACAAGTTGCAGTTGGAATGGGAATTCCTCTTTGGCAAATTCCTGGTAAATTTATGAAAATCATTAATAACTTAAAACAAATGGTAAATACTTGGCTTTTCACTACTAAATAACCATCAAAGAATGCTAAAAAACACTATAATTTGCATGAAAACAAGAAAATAAAGAAAAGTCAACTATGATGGTTTGAAAAGGCAAATGTAACTTCAAGCCATTTGCTTTATAAATTATTATTTTTTTGAATGTTTCTATATGCATGTCTTTTTGGTTTAGAAATAAGACGATTTTATGGGATGGACAATAGTGGCGGGTATGATGCTTGGAGAAGAACATCAGCTCTTGCAACCCCGTTTGACTTTGACCAAGCAGAGTCAGTTAGGCCAAAGGGTCATTGCGTTGCTGTACGTGTAACAAGTGAGGATCCAGATGATGGTTTTAAGCCTACTAGTGGCAAAGTTCAGGTTTGTGAAAAGACTATTTTACCCGTAAATATGTTTATTTTATATATATTCTTGTAAAAATTCAGGATTTTGCTACACATCCTTCTAATGTAATATCATACTTGCCCTTTCAAATACTATAATATTATGTTTATCCATTCTTTAGCAAATAAAATAAAATCAGCTACTTCTAAAAGTTTGTTTCAGTGAATAAACAAGTAAGAAAACAACGATATTACTATAAGTCATTTCCTGTGCATGATGCTCTTATTTTTTATCAAGTGAAACAGATTGTTATAAGTATATTATAATATAGTTACCATGGTGTGGATAAACATGATATTTTTACCGATATGAAATGTTAAAAATGATATAATGAAATGTAGAAGGATCTATGTGATGCTTTGAGCTTTTAGAGAGATTATATGAATCCTCCAAAATATTTATTCATTATCTACCAATATTGATTTGAATTGCTCTTTTTAGGAGCTAAGTTTTAAAAGCAAGCCAAATGTGTGGGCATACTTTTCTGTCAAGGTAATGCTTGTTTCTGAATTATATATCCGTATGCAATTTCCCAATTTTAAAAGTTATATTTTAATTTGAAAATTGCAGTCCGGAGGAGGCATTCATGAATTCTCAGATTCTCAATTTGGTAAGAAACTTAATCTTGTTTGGTTACTGTTTAAACAGTCAATCACTATTTTAATTGACTTTTACAAGATTCTTTGCTGAAACATTCATTATCTTATTTATTTATTTTTTAAATATTCTTCAGGTCACGTTTTTGCATTTGGAGAGTCTAGAACATTGGCCATTGCAAATATGGTTCTTGGACTGAAAGAAATCCAAATTCGTGGTGAAATCCGTACCAATGTTGATTATACAATCGATTTATTACATGTGAGCAGCTTGAAATTTTAAAATTACAATGGTCTTTAATTTATTCAATTCAGTCAGTTGCTCCCTACGTCCCATAATTCACTGCGGCAAACAAAAGAACATAATTTAAGATATGTGCAAGTAGTGCACTTTTTAGTTAACAGAATGCTAGTTTTAGCCTTAATGCATTTAAAATAGAACGACTTGGAAATTTGCAACATTTAGTGATTAGGGTAATCAAGGGTGAAAAAAGAAACTTTATTGAGTTTCCACTTTTTTCTTTTATTTTATTTACGCTTGATGATTTTGATTTTTTACACTAATTTTTATTATTATCTCTACACTTGTAGGCTCCGGATTATCAGGAAAATAAAATACATACAGGGTGGTTGGATAGCCGAATTGCAATGAGGGTTAGAGCAGAAAGACCCCCATGGTATCTTTCAGTCGTTGGGGGTGCTCTTTATGTAAGTTTTTATAATAATACCTCAGTTTGTCAATCTATCATTTTTTAAAGTGCTTTGGCTTACCATTGACTTTTGTTGACCTCAGAAAGCCGCTGCTAGGAGTGCAGCCATGGTTTCCGACTATGTTGGTTATCTTGAAAAGGGTCAAATCCCTCCTAAGGTATTCTGACTTACCACTGACTTTTTGTTGACCTCATAAAGCTCTCTGCTGAAATCTTTTTTTTTTCTTGCAGCATATATCATTGGTCAACTCTCAAGTTTCTTTAAATATTGAGGGAAGTAGATACACGGTAACTAAAAGCAGAATGGTTTATTGTTCTTGATTTCTCTTTTTTGTTATTTGTTTTTTTTTTTAAGTTTATGCATTTATTTTGGCTAGATTGACATGGTAAAAAGAGGACCAGGAAGCTACAGATTAAAAATGAATCAATCTGAGATTGACGCAGAAATACATACTCTACGCGACGGAGGTTTATTAATGCAGGTAATGTTGTTTATGTTTTTCTATTTATAGAACTCATACTGTATGTTACATAACTCATATCTCTAAATAGTTCTCAATTTGTGAATCAATTTGAGAATCACTATAATAAAATCTTAAATTAAGTTTGTGTTTGATTAAAAAAAGGAAAATGAGATTTTTAGTGACATTTAACCAAAAATGGGTACAATTAAATATGCTATTTATAATCTTCATACATATTTTTACAGAAACAGCAAAAACATATTCTATGGAGGTGTTTGGACGTGCATTTTGAAAATGATTGTGATATTGAATAGTTAGAATCAGATAATCATTTGTAATAAAACATGGTGCAAGAGATAAATGATATAATCAGTTTTGATAATGTTTCCAAGTCCTGATTATTTAAGGAATTTAAATATAAAACAAGGGTATATACTTAATTCCATTATCTCCTCTGGCTACTGGTTACCCAAAACACTAGAAGCAGATTATTGCAACCACAACTCACAATAATCAGTTAACGACTTTAAAAATGCACATCCAATCACAAAGTGAAATTACCATTCAAGCTATTTTTTTATGGATACATGATTTGCTTCACAAATTAAATAAAAAAAGTACAATTTTCATAACCATGCATAGTTTTTACATTTTTACATGCCGTTACGCAATGTCGCATTCTCTGTTACATGACCCTAACACACACTTGTATATAATTTATAATTCCTAATTTAATGCTGTAGTTGGATGGAAAAAGCCATATTATATACGCAGAGGAAGAAGCTGCTGGTACTCGACTCCTAATTGATGGACGGACTTGCTTACTCCAGGTGTCCTCATCTACCTTTTTAATTATTTTTTTAATACTTATTATAGACATGATTGTTTCTATTAGTTACTTTTAAATGGGTTGATTCACGTCATGTTTTATCTCTAATGGGTAAATAGACTAGCTTAAAAGGAGCCTAAAGTTTATCTCTTAGTTTTATTAAAAAACTAATATAATTTTCACATCAACTTGTTTAGACAATAACTCATTTTAATTAATCACCTAGCCTCCCGACCCACCCGTTTTCCCACACCTCTATTTGTTACTCTAAATTTGAATTAATTTGTTACTCTAAATTTTGATTAATTTGTTACTTATCATTGATTTGGAATAATTTGTTTCTAGAATGATCATGATCCATCCAAATTGGTGGCGGAAACACCATGCAAGCTTCTAAGATATTTAGTGTCAGATGGCAGCCATGTTGACGCCGACACACCTTATGTTGAGGTTGAAGTTATGAAAATGTGTATGCCACTTCTCTCACCGGCTTCTGGAGTTATACAATTCAAAATGTCTGAAGGTCAAGCCATGCAGGTTAGATTAAAAATATCTTTTTGAGGTAGAAGTAGCATGCTTTTATAGCTCAGACTTCTTCAATGAAGTATATTATAATGTGATATCTAAGGACTAAGATATTTAGAGGCATAATGAGTGTCACTTCTTACAAAACGTATTGTTCCTTATTTTTTTTTTGTTACAAAGAAGTTTTTACAAACAATAAATTGGCATATATGCGAACCAAAGTGCTTGTCTTTTTGTTGTTTACACAAATTTCCTCCATCACATAATAATTTCTTTATATTCTATAAATCATACATGGACCCGAATTGCATTGTCACTAATTTGAACATGATCATTTTTATTTGTAGGCTGGGGAGCTTATAGCAAGACTTGATCTTGATGACCCATCAGCTGTAAGGAAAGCAGAGCCTTTTCATGGAGGCTTTCCTGTTCTGGGCCCACCAACTGCCATATCAGACAAAGTTCATCAAAAATGTGCTGCAACTCTAAATGCTGCTCAGATGATTCTTGCTGGCTATGATGAAAACATTGATGATGTAATCATTTTTTTTCATTTAAACATCCCAATTTTATCCTTACAAATGCATTTTTCTTTATGCTGTTATGGGTGGTAGTATGGACCCATTTACTCACAAACGGGTTGAATTGGGTTATGTCTAATATTAAATGGGTTTAGTGGTAAAAAGTTAGCTAGATATGAAGTGTGTCAAATGGGTAACAAAAGGGTAAATGTTGTCTATAGTATATTTCCAATGCGTACAAGTACCTAGTTTCTTTTCATTCAAATTTTATACTCCCTATTGTTGGGTTGTGAAGGCTTTGGGCCGAGCCGGACAGGGCTCGGGCCTGTTTTGCTAGGCTAATGATAAACAAAAGAATGGGCTAGCCGGCCCTAATTAGGGTTAATTAGTTAATTCTTGGAGCCTAAGTTATTACCTTAATTACAACCCTAATCTAGCATTATAAATAGACCCATGATGTAATTATATTCTTGAGCACAATAATAATATAAACCCTAGTTGCAGAGTGGATGTAGGTCACCTAGACCGAACCACTATAATTCTCTCGTGTCTACTTTATATATTGTGTGATTATGTGTGTTTGATTGCTTCCGCTGGAACCTACTCTGATTGTGATACCTAACAAGTGGTATCAGAGCAGAGGTTCGGAAACACACCGGGTTTGCACTGAAATCATAGGAGGCTGTTCGAGAGGGCTGTGGTATTATCGTTTTTTTTGCTGGTTCGAGATCTAGGGCTATCCGGGTTTTATTTTTTTGGCGATTCGCGATTAGGGTTTTTGTCTTGAACCCTTGGGGTCGCTGGTATTGCTCTCGATTCTGCAAGTGAAGTTACCGGTTTAGGTATCTTCGGGTTTTAGGGTTTTATTGAAGGTGTGCTTGGCTTCGGTTAGCTTTGGTTCTTTGGCTTTTTTTTTCTTCAAAGGTTAATCTTTTCTAACGGTGTTCATCAACTTCAGTTTCTGTTTCTTGGTTGTATTCGTTTCTCGTTTGCAATGGCTGAAGACGGGAGGGTTCGAATTGAAAAGTTTAACGGGACAGACTTTGCTTGGTGGAAGATGCAAATAGAAGCATTGCTAGGTGAAAAAGATTTGGAAGTAGTATTGGAAGAAAAGCCGGCTACAATGAACAAAGCTGAAGAAGCGGTTTGGAACTCAAAGGACAAGAAGGCTAGAGGGGCTATTACATTGGCTTTGACGAGGAGCGTTGCATTTAACGTTATGCACGAAACCACGGCTCGTGGTATAATGACGGCTCTGTCAAATATGTATGAAAAGCCGTCTGCTGCCAATAAGGTGTTCTTGATGAGGGAGTTATTCATGACTCGAATGAATGAGGGAACTTCAGTTTTGGAGCATATTAATGATCTTAACTCGATCATGTCCAGGTTAGCTTCTGTGGGCATGAAGTTTGATGATGAGACTCAAGCTGTAGTATTGTTATCTTCTTTGCCAGATAGTTGGTCTGGAACTGTAATGGCTATTACTAGTTCTGTGGGGACTGATGGATTAACATTTGACGGGGTCCGAAACATTGTGCTAGGTGAAGAAACTCGCCGGAAAAGCACTGGTGGTGGATCATCTTCTGGTTTGTTATATGTTGGCAGGGGAAGGGAAAATAACAGGAGCAGTGGGAGTCGAGGGAGAAGTTCGTCTAGAGCTCGGAAAACTGTGAAGTGCTGGAGTTGTGATGAGATTGGGCATGTTAAAAGTCAATGTCCAAAGCGTAAACAAGGAAAATCTGGTGAGGTAAACACTGCTGCTGAGGATGAATGTAATGATGACACATTACTACTCGAGGCTGAAAACAGTGTGGACTCTTGGGTTATGGATTCCGGTTCTTCGTTTCACGCCATGCACAGCGGGGAGACGTTGGTGAATCTAAAAGTTGGCAACTTTGGGAAAGTACAAACAGCAAATGGTAATATCCTTGATGTTACGGGCATAGGTGATGTTAATTTGTTAACTCCATTGGGAACCTACTGGAACTTGAAGAATGTTAGGGTGATTCCAGCTTTGAAGAGAAATCTTATCTCTGTTAGTCAACTGGATGAACAAGGACAAGAAGTAAAGTTTGGTAAAGGTAAATGGAAAGTAACAAAAGGAAATCTGGTTATTGCTCGTGGAAACAAGCGGGGATCGTTATACATGGTGGAAGTACCTATCGAGGAAAGTATGACCGTTCCTCAAAACAAAGTTGGGTTCGCTGAGTCAAAGGGGCAAAAGAGGGTTCAATTTGCAAGACTGAAGCCTGGTGCCAAGGTGATTCAAGCTGAGCGGGATCGGAGGTCTAAACCAGATCAGGGGTTTGGTGACAGTGGGAGCACGGGGCGTGTTTCGGGTACAGTCACAAAACAACGTTGGGTTGTGAAGACCACTACTCCGATTGTTAAATTCTCTCCTATGGATGTCTTGCTGAATGAGGAGAGTGTTGATGATTCTCGGGTTATCTCTGGAGCTGGTGGATCGTGCATATCAGTTGAGATAGAGAATGGGTTGGAGCTCGGGGGAGCTTCAACTGTCCCCTCATGTACTTGATGAGAGGGGATGCAACTAGGGGTTACAATGAAGTCTTAGCTGATGGGAATTGAAGCTTGAAAGACTTTTGGATATGAAGAATACTGGAGTTACTGGATCTGGGTTACTTGGACGGCGTTTGTAGACTTGTGCAAAGCCTTCAAGTGGGAGATTGTTGGGTTGTGAAGGCTTTGGGCCGAGCCGGACAGGGCTCGGGCCTGTTTTGCTAGGCTAATGATAAACAAAAGAATGGGCTAGCCGGCCCTAATTAAGGTTAATTAGTTAATTCTTGGAGCCTAAGTTATTACCTTAATTACAACCCTAATCTAGCATTATAAATAGACCCATGATGTAATTGTATTCTTGAGCACAATAATAATATAAACCCTAGTTGCAGAGTGGACGTAGGTCACCTAGACCGAACCACTATAATTCTCTCGTGTCTACTTTATATATATTGTGTGATTGTGTGTGTTTGATTGCTTCCGCTGGAACCCACTCTGATTGTGATACCTAACACCTATGTCCCAAAATAGTTGTCTACTTTTCATTATAGATACTTATAACTTTCCAGTTTTCCTTGTTTATCCTTTATTTTCCTTTTCATAAAACCTTTCGAGTTTTCTAAGCCAATCGGATGAGGGTAAAAATTTTCGTTCATCTTATATATATCAGTAATTGTATATATCTTTAGTTTGTGCACAAGTATTTGGGAAAGGACTAGTAATATTATTGAAATGGAATTTTGTAATCATAATTAACGACTTATCAATATATAATTTTGTGAAAAAATGAAGCCAAGGGCTCATTCGACTCACTCAACCTCAACCCTTTTTCAACCATGTCAACCAATTCACCGACCTCTATTTTTATTATTTTCTTAACAAGTTTAATCTTTGATTGTAGGTTGTACAAAACTTGCTTCATTGTCTTGATAGTCCTGAGCTTCCTTTCCTTCAGTGGCAAGAATGTTTTGCAGTGTTAGCAAATCGACTTCATAAAGATCTAAAAACCAAGGCAATTTAACTTCTTATTTATTTTTTTAAAATTTAATATTGTAATATATCTGCTAAACTTCTATATATTCTACTTGTTCAGTTGGAATTGAAGTTTAAGGAGTACGAAGGAATTTTCACCCAGCAAGCTATTGACTTCCCGGCTAAAGTTTTACGGGGCATTCTAGAAGTTAGTTTATGAACAAGATCAATTACCTCTTTTATTCATGTCTAAACATTTAATTTATTTATACTATGCTTTTGTAATATTTTTAAACAGACCCACCTTGGATCCTGCTCAGAGAAAGAAAAGATGACCCAAGAAAGACTCATTGAACCATTAATGAATCTTGCAAAGTCATATGAAGGTGGTCGAGAGAGTCATGCGCGTGGGATTGTTCATGCTCTTTTTGAAGAGTATTTATCAGTTGAAGAATTATTTAATGACAATATTCAGGTGTGCCTTTTTGTCGATTAATTCATATACATCATTATAAAAAGTTCAAAATTTCACATATATCCTTCCAGATTGTTTAACATCATATTTATCTTTTCAACATCATATTTATCTTTTCAAAATTCCGTAGTAAAACAAATAAACAAATGGGAAAACAATGTTAATACTGTGAATAATGTTTATACATGATTTCTTTGTTTATGTAGTGAAACATGCTCTTATAATTAGTTATATTTTATTTTACTATGAAATTTTCATATATGAATTTTAAGAAATTTTGAAGGATATTTTGAACTTGTATAAGGATATATGAAATTGTCCTTTTTTTATAGTTGTCGATCCAGGTTTTCGACCAAGTTATACACTAGTATAACAAATTTGTATTATATTTTATAAAAATCCTTTTTACATTACAAAACACTACAATCTTCTTGCAAGGTTTGCACAGGGATACTATGCCATTCATGTAGAGTACATTCTTTTTTATGTAAAATGAAACCTTTTTCTCTTTAGGCTGATGTAATTGAACGTCTTCGACTCCTATACAAGAAAGATCTCTTGAGGATTGTGGACATTGTGCTTTCCCATCAGGTATATATTATTCTTATAGGTGGAAACAGGCTTGGTAATGGGTGAAAAATGGTTATGGGTCAAAATCAGGGCGCTTTTTGTAAAAGTTGACACTGGTTGGGTCGAGTGGACTTAAACCATGTTTTTTCCAAATTTTTTATTTAGTCAACGAATAAACTGTTAGTTAAATATGGATTAAAAATATACTATTTCAATAGCCTTATTTCAATAGAAGGTTATAACTGTTAAAAGTACAATTTGGGTTAACAAGTTTAATCAGCTGGACACATTTCCTAAAAAGCTTTTCTTCCGCTTTGTTATCTTTTGACCTGTTAACGATAAAGTAGAACCTGAATCGACCCATTATTAAGTGGGTTGAAATTGCCATCTCTAGTTTTTTGGTTTTGTGTCTCCGCGTCTTAATGTTTAATTTAAACAACCAACAATAATGCTGAGGTTGATTTTGTGATCTAACAGGGTGTTAAGAGTAAAAACAAGCTGATACTACGACTGATGGAGCATTTGGTTTACCCTAATCCGGCTGCTTATAGAGAGAAACTCATACGGTTTTCTACACTCAATCACACAAACTATTCTGAGGTCAGCATTGTTCATTTAACAAACAGAAAGTCTCAAACTACTTTTTTTGAAAAAAAATCATATATATTCTTCTAAATTTCAAAATATTATATCTACCCTTCAAAATGCTAAAAATGTCACATCTACCATTCCATTTCAAATAAAATAGATTATGTTACTTATAACATTCTGTTTTACTGAATATACGAATAGAGTGTCATGAGCTAAGATAATTTACAGCAACAACGGTTTTTTTTTTTTTTTTTTTTTTTTTTTTTTTTTTTTTTTTTAATTCAATGAAACAAACTGTTAAGTAATTGCTTTATTTACCATGGAATGTATAAAATTTGATATTTTTAGTGTTCTGCATATGTAAATTCCATATTATGAGGTTTAGAAGGATATATATGTAGTTAATCTTAATTTTTTTTTTTTTTTTTTTGTTAAAACTAACTCGTGCTTTTTGATTATTATCGCTAATAGATAGCACTGAAGGCAAGTCAGTTGATGGAACAAACTAAATTAAGTGAACTTCGTTCAAGTATCGCAAGAAGTCTTTCTGAATTAGAAATGTTTACTGAAGAAGGTGAAAATATCGATACCCCTAAAAGAAAAAGTGCAATTAATGAAAGAATGGAGGATATTGTGACTGCTCCTCTGGCGGTTGAAGATGCCCTTGTTGGTCTTTTTGACCATAGTGATCACACCCTTCAAAGGCGTGTTGTCGAGACCTATGTTAGAAGATTATATCAGGTATCCTCAATTTTTACGTTAAAAGACCAATTTCTTGTCCCGTGATATCATAAATGTAGTCTTGATTTGATATTTTAGCGTCAATTGTGTTACTCCTTTTGTCCCATGCAAGTTGCATCATTCCTTTTCTTTTTTTGGAAAGTTTTGATGGTGAAATCTTGTGTCTATACATGATTATCTTTACAAATAAAGGTGTCTTTCATTAACAGTTACAAATTATATTTTACTTTTTTAGTAATTGAAATAGAGTTATTTCATTTCACAACAAGATCAAAGTACATTTGGTAGGATTTTTCATTTCTTTTCCTGAAAAAATATGATGGTATTTTTTAATGGAAAAATATTTGATAGAGTTAAATAATTGACACGATTTATTTGTAACCATGAAAACATCAAAACGCTTTAATTTGTTGCTAACATGATTTTGTAGATTGATGTTGGTTTTCTGAATCACACATGTATGCCAAACACCATTTTCTAGAGTTATTATTTTTGAAAAATTGTTAACAAATAATCAACGTAAACCATGGTCAGGGTCATGCATTGCAATAATCATGGGCTGCATGGAGTACTTTTAAACTTGAAAAAGTTGAATTTCATTAATATATAGAAGAATATTAAAAAAATGAAAAAAATTCTTTAATTTCTGTGGTAATTTTACAAACATCTAGAAAACTCATCAGTTATGACTAAATAACAGAATCTTGTTAAGCAATTTAAATTATTTACATAGATAAACAATGGGCAAATGACTAATTTTAACTTGTATGTATTATCAGCCGTATCTCGTAAAAGGTAGTGTTAGAATGCAATGGCACAGATCTGGTCTGATTGCATCTTGGCAATTCGTGGAAGGGCATGCTGGGGAAGTGAATGATTCTGGTGATGAGATGGGCGAAACATCCTCGCTTGACAAGAAATGGGGAGCTATGGTTATTATTAAATCTCTTCAACTTTTGCCCGATGTGATAAGTGCAGCTCTTAAAGAAACAACTCAAAATTTTAATGGTTCCAGTCAAAATGGGTCAGCGGGTTCTACAAACCATGGTAATATGATGCACATTGCATTGGCCAGCATCAACAGCCAAATGAGTTTGCTTCAAGACAGGTTTGACCTATTTTTCAGTTTGACCAAGAAGTCAACCATATGATGTTTGGTTATGAAATCAATCTGTAGAAATCTATGCTCGCATCGCATGATAATTGTGATGTAGTTTGAGAAATTTGTTCATATAGCTATCAAATACTTAAAATGCCCTTCAATGCAAATAAAAATGGAATTTTCCTATACCCAAACATTCATATTTCATATGCACCAACAGTAGAGGTGGCAAAAATGGGAAGTTTGGTAATGGGTCTGAAATTGGGTATTTGAAAATGGCTAAATGATCCTTGCAGTTAAATGCGCGTAACTTATAGTAAAAAGATTTAGGTTGTAAGCATTTGAATACGTGTTAGACAAAATTTGACCAGATTTACTCTTAGCTATCTTTTTATATTTTACGCTTGGACGTGTTATCAACAAAATGCAACCTGAATTGACCTCTTTACATCTAAATATTGAAATTGTCATCTTGATGACGTACCTAAGCTGAATCCATTATATAATAAAAACAAATTATTGGGTTCTTTTCTTCTATAATTTTAATTTTAACTAATATGTGCATATTATCTTATAAACTGTAGTGGTGACGAGGATCAGGCTCAAGAAAGAGTCAACAGGCTAGCAAAGATACTAAAAGATAAAGAGTTGAGCTCGAGCCTAAAAACTGCAGGGTATGAGGTTATAAGTTGTATAATACAAAGAGACGAAGGCAGGGGCCCGATGAGACACTCATTTCACTGGTCAGAAAATAATCACTATTACGTCGAAGAGCCATTATTGCGCCACGTGGAACCTCCATTGTCTACTTACCTTGAACTGGTTTGTACTCATGACAACCTTCATTTTGTTTATTTAAATAAAGATATTAACGGAAAATGCCTATAAATAGTGACGTCCAGTCCGCCCACGTTATCGTGTTTATATGCTTAGGAAGCCATGCTTGCAATTTATATGATTAAAAATTTAAAATGCCACTTAAGCATATTTATGTATTACAATTATTTTCTTTTTTCAGGATAAACTGAAGGGCTATGAGAAAATAAAGTACACTCCATCATGTGACAGACAATGGCACATGTATACAGTTGAAGCAAAACCACTTCCGGTTCAAAGAATGTTTCTTCGAACACTTGTAAGACAACCGACGAAAGAATGGTTTACGCCCTCGGGATACCAAGGTTCAGAAGCTGCGGGCCCACGGTCTCAGTTGACTTTATCTTATACGTCAAGGAGTATTTTGAGATCTTTAGTGACCGCCATGGAAGAATTGGAACTTCATGCCCATAATGCTACTGTCAAATCTGATCATGCTCATATGTACCTCTATGTATTAAAGGAGCAACATATAGACGATCTCGTTCCATTCTCAGAGTAAGCATTCGTGTTTTCCTTTTGGTTTTTTACACTATACAAATATGATAATATGATCTTCACTTATAAGTTTGCGAAATTGTGTACAGGAGAGTAGATGTAGATTCTGCTACCGAAGGTGTGGTTGAGTCACTTTTGGTGAAGATGGCTCGTGAAATTCATACAATGGTTGGTATTAAAATGCACCGGTTAGGTGTTTTTGAGTGGGAGGTTAAGCTTTGCATGGCGTGTTCTGGTCAAGCCAATGGTGCGTGGAGGGTGGTGGTCACGAATGTTACGGGTCATACATGCATTGTACATGTAAGTTGTTTAAGGGCATTTTGTGACTCTTCAACATTAGTCTTACTCTTTTTATCATACATGTTTAATGTCACTTGTCGCAATTTTTCATATAGTTTTATCGAGAAATTGAGGATAATGTTAAACACATGGTGGTTTATCACGCCACCTCGACATCAGGCCCGTTACATGGTGTACCTGTGAATGCACCTTTTCAGCCTCTAAAATTACTCGATCAGAAACGTCTTTTGGCCCGGAAAAGCAATACTACTTACTGCTATGACTTTTTGCTGGTAATTATAGTTGTTGCTTGTGTTTTGATTTAGAAGTACTAAAATTATCATTCTGGACTTATTCTTATGGATCACGCTTTTGTATGTGCAGGCGTTTGAAGCGGCCCTTGAGAATATTTGGTCATTAAAACTCCCAGGTGTTAACAGACCTGGTGGTAAACTTGTTAATGTGACAGAGCTTGTGTTTGCTGACCCGAGAGGCTCATGGGGTACACCGCTTGTGGAAACAAACCGTGAGCCAGGCCAGAACAATGTGGGCATGGTGGCATGGACCATGGACCTCTGCACGCCCGAGTTTCCTCATGGAAGGACTATTTTGGTTGTTGCAAATGATGTCACGTTTAAAAATGGGTCTTTCGGCCCGATTGAGGACGCATTTTTTGAGGCGGTCACTGAGCTTGCTTGTGCCAAGAAACTACCGCTCATCTACCTGGCTGCAAACTCAGGGGCCCGAATTGGGGCTGCTGAGGAGGTTAGATCCTGCTTTAGAATCGGGTGGTCAGATGAATCGAACCCAAATTCAGGGTTCCAGTATTTGTATCTAACTCCTGAAGATTACAATCGAATCAAATCGTCGATAATTGCACATGAAGTTAGTCTGGAGAGTGGTGAAAGGAGATGGATTATTGATACAATTGTGGGAAAAGAAGATGGGTTAGGGGTTGAGAATTTAAGCGGGAGCGGGGCCATTGCTGGTGCATATTCGAAAGCATATAAAGAAACTTTTACATTGACATATGTGACGGGAAGAACCGTCGGGATAGGAGCGTATTTGGCCCGTTTGGGAATGCGGTGCATACAACGGCTTGACCAGCCAATAATCTTGACCGGGTTCTCGGCGCTAAACAAGCTTTTGGGCCGAGAGGTTTACAGCTCGCAAATGCAACTCGGTGGGCCGAAGATCATGGGGACAAACGGTGTTGTTCATTTAACGGTTTCTGATGATCTGGAAGGTGTGTCGGCAATCTTGAATTGGTTGAGCTTTGTTCCACCATATGTCGGTGGCCCGCTTCCTGTTTTGCCACCGGTTGACCCGGTTGACCGCCCTGTCGAGTATTTACCTGAAAACTCATGTGATCCTCGTGCAGCTGTTTGCGGGACAGTAGACGGTAACAAGACATGGTTAGGAGGGATTTTTGATAAAGACAGTTTTGTGGAGACATTGGACGGTTGGGCAAGGACGGTAGTAACGGGTCGGGCCAAACTCGGGGGAATCCCAGTCGGGGTTATTGCTGTTGAGACGCAAACGGTGATGCAAATTATACCTGCCGATCCTGGGCAGCTTGATTCACATGAACGTGTAGTCCCGCAAGCTGGACAAGTGTGGTTCCCTGATTCTGCTAATAAAACAGCACAAGCTTTAATGGACTTTAACCGAGAAGAGCTTCCTTTGTTCATCTTGGCCAACTGGCGTGGGTTTTCTGGTGGTCAACGTGATCTTTTTGAAGGGATTTTACAAGCGGGATCAACAATTGTTGAAAATCTTAGAACGTATAAGCAGCCGGTGTTTGTTTACATCCCGAAAGCTGGCGAGCTTCGAGGTGGTGCATGGGTGGTTGTTGACAGTCGAATCAACTCGGACCATATAGAAATGTATGCAGAAACAACGGCAAAAGGAAATGTTCTTGAACCCGAAGGTATGATTGAAATCAAATTCCGAAACAAAGAACTGTTAGAATGTATGAGCCGCCTGGACCCACAAATTCGAAGTCTTAAAAAACAACTACAAGAAACGAGATACGATCAGACGATCATTGACCAGATAAAAGCTCGTGAGAAACAGCTTTTACCGATTTACACTCAAATCGCTACCAAATTCGCTGAGCTTCACGACACATCTTTCCGAATGGCTGAAAAAGGTGTGGTCAAAAAGGTCGTTGACTGGAAAACTTCTCGGTTTTTCTTCTACAAGAGGCTTCGTCGTAGGCTCGCTGAGGTGTCTTTAATCAGTACCACACGTGAAGCTGCTGGTGACTCGCTTTCTTACAATTCTGTGTATGATAAGATCAAGAAATGGTTTTTGGGCACGAAAACAGAAGAAAGTTGGCTTGATGATGATGCTTTTTTCGCATGGAAAGATGATCCGTTGAATTATGCAGACAAGTTAGCCGAGTTACGCAAACAGAAGGTTTCTAATCAGTTGTTAAAGATAAGTAGTTCACCATCGGATCTGGAAGCTTTACCGCAGGGGCTCGCTGCACTTTTGCAAGAGGTAACAGTTGTTTCATCCTTTTATCAACACCTCCCTTTCACCATTTTAAAAGGTCGAAAAAGAAGATTTTGTTTAATATCGTTCTATTATGTTGCAGGTGGATCCGACGACCAAAAGTAAACTAATTGAAGGACTTCAGCGGGTTATTGAGTCTTCGTCGGCTAAATGATAATCCTTTCGAGCTGTGTACATTTATTTGTTGTTGATTCATTTTCTTTCATTATTTGTAGGCAACTATCACATTTTAAACAAATATGTGTTGCATTTAATCTTCTCTTTATGTTCAAGCAGTAGAAATTCGTAGAAGATGAGCACGAAAAGGTACTAGAAATGGAAACCTTGTATTTATAGATTCATTATCGTTTTTCCATACCGATATGTATGTTTATGATTCGAATGCTTATGTACCAAGATCCCTGAGCTAAAATGTGATTGTGACGCCTTATTTTGGTAGATCATAAGCATTATTAATCTGAGAAGTTATGAACCCTTTTAAGTAATTACATTGGATCTTTATTTGGGTTTCTTTGGTTTCTTGTACATTACACTTCACGACCGGTTAACTCAGACATCGGGATTGAGCTTTGGTGAACATGTATGAACCGCGTCTGCAACAGTAAGAAAAATCTTGTTTTCGCCAATCAAGTCAGGGAAACCTGATGCGTATAGCTTGTCAACCACTTGCTGACCAGGGTTCGCCAGAACAAGCTGTCAAACCAAAGTACTGTTTTAGTAATTGTTGAAAGTAACATAAAAAAGTTCAATTCAAGTTATACTTGATCTTCAACGGGTCAAAATTACGTCAAACCTTCAATTCAATTTTGTTTTGACCCGTTACCGGTTATTTGACCATGTCATTGTGTCATTTCTACTTGGTTTTTGTTTACCCGAACATCTCTTTTTTGTAGACTACGATATAACTCCTCAAAGGCATGGATTCCACTCGTATCAATATCAGTAACCGCTGTGGTTAGACGACAAGATATAAGTACTTTAAAGTTTAAACAACTTATACTCTAATTGGAATATTTTCATCAAAATGTTAGAACTATATTTTTTTGAATTGGTACTGTATAGGAACTTTAAACAACTTATCAGTTAATCTTACTACTATAATAAAAGAGTAACTACAAATGACACGTGTCAGCATCACATTCAATCTAATTAAAATTTTCCCGTTTCTCTCTCCTCTTAAATAATTACTTTAATTACTAATAATATTATTTAACTCTTTTTTGGTTTAAAAATAGTTCTTAAATGAATTATGAAAAAAATCTTTTTACTAATGTTATTTTTAAAAAATCAATTTTTATACAGCAAGATTTTTTTTAAAACATCAATTTTTTTAAAATATAAAATATTTTAAATCTGGTTTTTTTAAAGTAAGTTTTTTATAAACTAAAAATAATTAAAATTGGGACTTCTAATTAGGAGTTTTTAATAATTACGTATTTAATTTAAAAAGGTTTGTTTTAAAATAAAATGTTTAATTTTTTTTTAAGAAAAGTTTAAAAACAAAAGTTAAAAAGATTATATTATTGTTATATTACTTATAGTTTTAGTCATACGTAATTAATCATATTTTATCTTGAAATATCATTTTACACTTAAGAAATTTATATTGTATTTAATAGTTTATTTATTCAATCCGTGTATTACTCGGGTTTACTAAAACTAGTTGTTTTATAATAAGCTCTTAAAATTGACGTAACAGCCTTCGCACCGGGAACCAGCTACATAATCAGCTCGGTTAGTCTATTTAAACCATCACATTGAAACTTGCTTGTTATACGTCTAACCATTTAAAATTTTACTATAAGTTAGTTTGTATGTATATTATTCATGGGCCATGTTTGGGATTGCTTATTTACTCCTTCTTTTGACTTCTCAAACTGAGTTTTGAAAAGTTAGAATTTTTAACTTCTCAAAAACTCCTTCTCACATCTTCATCTCCATCCAAACATATTTTCACCTCCTTTCAACTTATCTCCTTTTTAAAATTTAAAAAGAGTTTTTAATAAGCAATCCCAAACACCCACATGATATCATCCGGTGCTACCACTTATAACATACTTGGGTCAATTTTTATGAAAACTTTAAAAATAATCACTTTAAACAACTTATGTAAATCAAATGAAGCTTCTTACGTGACAATTCGACTATCAAGAACTGAACCCTAGGTTGATACGTTGCTTTTAGATCATCTTCTTCCTCAGTTAACCATCTCAATATCCTGCAACAAAATCCCCAATTCATACCTCAAAACCCATCTCACTCTTTCAATAATATCATTCACAAATCATCACAATTCACCTTTCTTTGATGTAATTAGAGTTCGAAAAGTAAACAGCGGAATCAACCCTAACAATCACAACACCCTCAATCTTCTCCGCTTCTGGATACTGTGCGATATTCCGGTAAACTCCGGTCATCGGAATTCTTCCAAGAATTGCAGTTCGTGGGCGTGTAACTTGAAGAAGAATCTTAGCGAACGATATCACGACCTAATTCAACGAAAACAGATCAAAAGCTTCAAAATTGATATGAAAGTTTCGAAATTAGGGCAAAATGGTTGATTTTTACAGCTATTAGAAGACCAGTTTCGACAGATTTGAAGACGACACCGAGAAATGCTCCCATACACGCAACGAAGTCGAATTTGTCGATCTTCCAGATCAGAATTGCAGCATCGATGTCGATTAGACCGATGACAGCTGATATGATGATTGATGATAGAATCGCATTGGGGGTGTATTCGAAAAGGGGAGTTAAGAACTTCACTGTTAGTAGAACTACGATCGACATCACGATGTTCGAAACTGATGTCTGGCATCCCGCCATGTAGTTCACCGCGGATCGAGAGAACGAGCCTGAAAAGAGTGTACGTGGTCACATCAGTCGTTTTGTGTCAGTCTGAGACATCACATAGCGCGTATGATTGACTCGTATATAATATTATGACACGTATGATTAGTAAGTATTACAATGCTTATATGACCATATGTGACGCATTATAGTCTATGTGATCCGTAAAATATGTTGTGTAGTTAGTAGGTCATTAGGTTGTTGGTGTATGTATAGTTTGCTCTTTTTTTTACCTGTTGCAACGTAGCAAGATGTCATTGAGCCGACGACGTTCATTGTTCCTAGTGCTATCATTTCTTTGTTTCCGTCGACTTTATAATCTTTCATTGAAGCAAATGTTCTTCCAATTGCCACAGCTTCCTGATAGATTAAGGAATAATGTTATGTTAACTGTACCAATTAAAACATTGTATGATTGTTTAAAGATAGTTTTATAGGATAGAAACTAACTGTTAATGCTATTATGCCTGTTTAAAGATAGTTTTATAGGATAGAAACTAACTGTTAATGCTATTATGCCAGCCTCGATGCCAATTCTAAATCCCTTAAATAGATTTTCACCGGAAAAATAGATTTTGTCCAGTGAAGGAGGGTTGATTCTTTTATCAATCTTTCCCACCTGCCAAAAGAGATTAGGAGGATTAGTATATGCAATGATCATCGTGAACATTGTATTTGTTGTTTGACTTTAAAAGTCAAACATGTATTTTGCAGATTCATGTTAGTTTACATATACTATCAAAGTTTTTAGAAAATCTTTCCTCTATATAACCCTTTTTGCTTTTTTTCACATATTCGTTTATCCTTGCAGCTAAGTATCTTCATAGAGTTTAGAAAATGACATCAAGTGGTTTGACCATGGAAGTCAAAACCATGTTCTTACAATTGCAACCCCTTCCTTGTTGGCATGTGTGATGCTCACGAAAAAAGTCGACAAGATAACCGAAATCAAGGGTGCAATAGCGGGTACCCAAAAGAGTTTCTTGTTCTTCTTCCCCTATTTCATAGGTATCATGTGCAAAAACACGCTTTAGAACATGTGTGTTAGTAATTACTATTTAAACCATATGTAACTGCTGGAAATCTGTTTCTTAGATTTTGACGTGGTAGATGTCTTACAATGTACTTGGCGACGAGTAAGAAAGCCAAAAAAATTGCTCCGATCACAATTGTCTGCCAGTTCCACTACAAAGTTCACGATTTCGTTATTAATATAACATTCACAATAACTTACATAGACAATGCGAGTGTTTCCTTAAGCTCACTTAAGTTGTTAAGATAAGCTTAGCAGTTTTAAGTAAACGCAACCAAACACCCCATAGTTAAGATTTAAGAACTCACCCCATGATGGGCGGTCTTAAAAATCGACTTCATTACTGAAATAACATCAGTTTCTTTTGTGAAATGTTTAGTGTTGATGCCAAGAAAGCCCTTGAGTTGTTGAAGAGCAATGGTGATAGCAGCTCCACCCATAAAGCCAACAACAGCCGCATGCGATAGAAAGTCTATTAAAAACCCTAATCTGATCCATATAAGTATAAAACCATTGTTAGATTACAGATTATGCTAGTTAAAAAAGTATACAATAATCGGTTTTGTTTAATCTTTTATGGTTACCTGAGAACTCCAAGAGTAGCTTGAGTGATTCCAGCGAAAAATGTAGCTGTAAATATAAGCCTAAGGTATTCATCAGGTTCAGTGTTGGGATCAAATTCATTTTGAACAAGCGTTCCTAGTAGTAAAGAGACCACTGCAACGGGCCCAATGGCTATATCTCGTGAGCTGCCCATAAACGCATAAACTAGAGGTGGTACGAAGCTCGAGTCTACAAAAGAATCACATATAAACATTAAAGAATCACACATGTAACCCTAATAATATTGTCAGTTTGTTTATGTGACCATGGTTGTGTGTAGTGTGAATATTAATCTAAAAAGAGCGAACGAACATATAGAAAAAAAAAGGCTTACACAATCCATATTGTGGTTTCAGATATGCAAGTCTTGAATAACCAATATCCTGAAATGGGATTGTAGAAGTAAAATTTGTTTAGATATAATTGTTTTTGTTAGAATTATAATCTAAACTTTATATTTTTATCTAAGTATTATCATAATTCTGACAGTTGATACAGTTATGGGTCAAAAGTTAGTTAACATTAACCAACTGCCACCTCTTCTATGGGGTGTGGTTGTTCAATTTGTCGATCGCTATATTATATATATCCTGGTGGTAAAGTGGTGTGCAATATTATTAAGAATCAAGAATATCTTTTTTTATACCTGTGGAATACAAAGACTAGCAATGGTGAGACCAGCAATAAGATCACCTCTAAATTTTATGACATTATAACTTCTTCCCCATTCAAGAATCGGGAAAATGGCTTGCAGGCCGAGAATGATCTTCCTTGATTTCGGTTGATCTTTGAAAGATCGTAAAGGATCATCGGGGAAAAATGTTTCTTTCACTATGGTTTTGAACTCCTTCAAGAGATCTGGTTTTGGAGGGACACCGATCTTATGAATGTAAGGTCCATTATGTGGTTGACCGTCCGAAGAAGTCAAATCTTTCGGGTTCATGTCAAGAAGACCTTTGTCATCTTGATCACACATTTCGACTGTATTTTGACAAAAACAATATGAACAACTCGTGGAGTTCAAGAAAAACAAAGTATCATAATATTTGACTAAATAGCAAGCCTTCTTAGTTCATTGTTTTCTACAACTTTGGACACAATGCCGCATTCACATAGTATCACGTGAGTATGCGTATATAGTTTTCGGCTTTGTTGTCTTTCGAATTTGTCAATGATGAGCTTGATCTTTGTTAATACCCAAGAACTATACACTGTTTCAAACAAATCAAATACAATTCGTTTAACCAGATATGATGTGTCAAACATAAACAATATTAATTTGTTTTCATCAAGTAAAACAAATAATTTGTTCTATTCTATGTGATATTGAATATAAAAACTCACGGGCGATCAAAACACGATTTGGACAAAGATTGTATGATGCATATACAAATTGTATTATTTTTTGAGACATACATTGTCGGATAAATTTGACATTATGTAAACCCTCTCATTACAAGAAAATCAAGTATCATCAACAGAAAATTTAAGCTGCCAGTAAATTTGAACTGTCGGTGATACTTGTTTGTTTTGTACAATCTCTCTCATAAAAATTTATAGTTTTCCATACATATATACCACTATAAATATTGTAGTTCTTTTTTCATAACACTGTTTATTTCGTAGAAAAAAAATATAGTCAGTCATTAATATATATGGATTATTGCTACACTAATTAAAAGAATAAGCATAGCATACACCATTATCACACTAAATCATCTTACCTCAAGAAGTTCTTCTCATTTATTAAGTGATACATATTGTTACAATTAATTGATAGTGTTTTTAAAAGAATATGTTATAACATTCAAACCGTTTAAATGAAAGATACGATTAATATATAAAAATTTGAAATCCAAAAAGGTATAATAATGTTATAGAAATTGGTATTGTGTTGCTATATATGATGATCCAGCAAGTTACACAGCTGGAAACCTTGTGATTCAGACAAAATGGCGAAACATAAAAATATAACAAATCCTATTATTACAATGAGCTTTGGTGATTCCATCATTATGATACATATTTAGTTGTTTATTATGACGCAGAAGTTATACCTTACGCAATGAAAGCTGTACTCTCTCTTTTAATGAAAAAGTTGCATCCCATGTAATGAAGGTTAATTGTAAGTCATGCAACGAGCGTTGTACATTACAAGTGAGTTATTGTTCAAATATTGGATCAAACAACACACACGAAAAATTACGATTAATTTTTACCCAATCGCAAGATCAACATTCTATATTATTAATATCAAAAACCAAAATTTACAATGACCCTTAACCTTAATATCAACATTTTATTTTGACATAAATCGTAATTGCACTATATTTCGTTATTTCTATTCATAGGAAAGATAAATACCACCACGTTGTTTGAAGACACATCACAACCAACGGATAATTGAGAGTAGAGGTTTTAAGTTGTTGTAGTTCAACCAAAATATTCAATACATATTTATACTAACCTAATAGAGGTATAATAGTAAAAAAAACATAAAAAAGGGTCAAAATGCCCCAAACGATAAAAAAACGGCTATATTAATGTTACATAACAGCCATTTTTTTAAAAACAGGTTTGAAAACCGGGTTGAAACCGGGTTGAAACTGGACCGGTGTGGGTCGGTTTGGGACCGGTTTGGACCAAATCGTTTTTTTTGTCCGAGTGTACTAGTCATTGACTCTTTGGCGTTAGGGTTTGTAGTTCACTAAGAAGCACTGTTTTTGAGACCAGATCGGACCGGCCAGTCCAACTAGTCTGACCGGAAATCGGATAGGTGGCCGGTACGGTTGGCATCGACTCGTTTTGGAGCGGTTCGACCGGCCGGTTTGTCCCGAATCGGTGGTCGGACCGGGAAACCGGACCGGTTTGAACCGGATTTGATTTTTTTTTTTGGATTTTAATGGTTAAAAAGGGGCGTTGAACCATAAATTAGTGTGTTGGATATAAAAATATAGTTAAGTTTTATATATAACTATAAAATACATATATAAATTACTTATATTTAATTATATATATAACTATATATATAATATAATATATATAATTATGATTTAATCCGGTTTTTAAATCCGGTCCGACCACCAAACACGGAAGGCGTCCAATTTGACATTCGATCCGGTTCTGAAAACATCGCTAAGCAGAACAATCATACATTCATACCCTTTCAAAGATGGTTATAGAAATAAGTGAATGTGTTTTGTTTATATGTGTTGACTACTAAACATGCTTTGCAGGTCACTATCACGAGATGATGGTATTTAGCTACGTCGTCATTCGTCTGCAGGACTAGAGGTGTTCAAAAAATCCGATATCCGAAAATATCCGAAATTCGATCCGTATCCAAATCCGAATAAACCGATCCGAATTCTTATTTGGATATTCGGATCGGATGTCATCCGAATCCGAATTTCTTATTCGGATTTCGGATCAGATTTCGGATTTAGTAATTTTTTTATTCGGATTGTTCGGATTATTCGGATATCCGAATAAGAATTCAACTATGTTTCTAGCCCAATACTCATTAGTCAACTACCTATTATATTTTCAACTCAATATTAAAGAATATTAACACATCTCAGTCCTTTAATCATACACAATTATACAATAATCGATTGTTGTTCTAAATTAGAGATTATAATCTTCGGGTTTTATATAATTACATATTATGTTTCAATTTGGGTTCAAGTCAAATTTGTATTTTCAGATTTTATATCTTTTATTATTATTTTAAACTTATAAAATGTTAAAAATAAAAAATTAGCCAAAAAAATTAGGAACAAAAAAATAAAAAAAATTGTTATTTAGTTTATTTGGACAAATTCGGATTATTCGGATATATCCGAATACGATCCGAATTGAATTCGGATAGATTCGGATTGGATAGAGATTTCCTTATTCGGATCGGATCGGATTTCGGATAGGGTCCTGAAATTTTCATATCCGAATAATCCAATCCGAATAATCTGTTATCCGATCCGATGAACACCCCTATGCAGGAGTGAGCTAGATTTGTTCTTTTGCTTTAAATATTTACCACATCAACGCACTATACACGCCATCAATTAATTAACCTATATGTTAATAAACAAAAGGAATGAATAGTGTTTTTATGGTTCTGAGCCGTTCATTTTAAATCGACTGCTGTAGTTTCACGGTAGGTTTTAATTGAACGAGAGTATGACAGGCGGCTTGCCACCCACACGTGTCGGGCTTCCCTTTCAGCGGTGAAGGTAGAAGGATGGAGAAAGAAAAGCCAAAGCTGATACATATCTGTGTTCCTCTATTGTTAGTCCCAAATCTGTAGTGGAGGAGGTGGCCTTCACGCAGCTCAGTCGGCGGCCATGACGTAGTTGGGGTTTTCTGAGTTCATCACCCGCTTTAAGGTTCAACACTTAAAGAGTGATTTTCAATTTAATCACCAAGAAAACTCTCTTTGCTCCTCCTATTTCAGCGGTGGTAGATCACCACCATCCTCTGCGCTTAGTGTTGTTT
Organism: Flaveria robusta; assembly: GCA_025506415.1. Lineage (NCBI taxonomy): Eukaryota > Viridiplantae > Streptophyta > Magnoliopsida > Asterales > Asteraceae > Flaveria > Flaveria robusta. The sequence goes on from JACCIZ010000053.1 coordinate 92,808, forward strand.
TAATAAGTTGTGACCATTGATACCTTAACCGATCATATTTATCTGTGTGTTTGAGCATGTATAATCATCAGGCTCTTTTGATTTTGTGTAGCAATTAAAAGTAATAGGTTGACAATCATCATCAATGTTCCTTTTTGAGTTGCAATCAGCCAACCCCAACCCTAATATTTGAATCTCGGCAGGTGTCTTAGGTTTTCGTCGGCAATTGTTCTAATGGTGTATTGTTTTCAACCATCAGGTCCCTTTTTTCAGGTGATTAAGTTTTCTCTGATGGAATTTTTTGATTAAATGATCTGAATGTTTTCATTTTGAGCTTTAGAGATCTGGATGAAACCTACCAGTTTTGCTCTTAGTTTGTAGGTTTTTGTAAAATTCTTCGGTTTGCAATGGCTGCCAAGAACAAAACGCTGATTGGAACAAGTAATCTCCTATGTTTACTTTGAAATTGCTTGTCGAATGGTTTCATTTTGAATTCAAGGGATTTGGATCAAACCTACTTGTTTTTCAGTTTCACGCCCTGCTGATTTCGCAAGACTATGGTGCTGCTTAAACTAATAAGTTTGATAACAAGCATTACTAATTAAGTAAAGTTAACCTAATTGTGTTTATGTAGGAATAACTAAGCACATGATGGAGCTGATTACTTTAATGTTTTTACGTGGTTTATAGATCTTTGGATATGCAGAGAAGGAGATAGAGTACATGGTTGAATTGTTTAACAAATAAGGTTCTTCATCTGTGGATAATTTATGACGTTTTTAAAGTCAGTATGCCTAGAGAGGAGGGTTGTGGGCTTATGTTTTCTTTTACTAAATTAGGTGATTTGATTGGGATGGAAACACATATGGACAACTGAAAGCTGCTGCGATGCATTTATATGAGCTGTTATGCACCACCACTATGAAGGTACATTTCATCATCTATCAATCAGAAATATGGTATAGATTATGCAAGAACACTATTATGTAAAGATAGAATTCATACGACAATGCAAAACATCAGCTTTGGTAGTGGCAGTTTGTGTTTTTACTCTGATTTTGACATTTAAGATAATTGTGATTCATTTTGCTGTTCAAAATGGTATAATTATGTTATAATATATGTCGACTAGCTTCATTAGCCACTTTTACTCATATAGGATTATATATGTATTGAACATAAAGCTAATGAAATCAATAAAAGCAAGGCAACACGATAAGGTTTTAATAAGACTTGCATTATCAACACATTTTCTTTAACTTCATGTTCTTGCTCTAATAAATGTTTTGTTTGACTTTTGCAGATTGAAAGTGGAAAAATCTAGGCTTTCACCTCTTTGTGATGAACCAGCGCGCACCGGATTTCTATGATAAGAATGGCTCGGTGGATGTTTCTCTTAATATTGCTTCTCTATGTTCTTTCATTTACATTTTATAAGTTTATTACTTTATTTTTTCATGATTATTTTCTGTTTCAAATCTTGATGGCAATGAAGTTTTGTTAAAGGCTTTGAAGGACAAAGAAAGAGAACTGCAAGTCCGTCCCGCCGCGAAGCGCGGGGTTAAAGCCCTAGTTAGGCTTTATTTTAGTATTCTTTAAGGGGTTTAATGTTATTAGGTTTCAAACAGCTAAAAATATAGTTTTGCCTAATGTTTTCAGAACCGAATCGGACGTCAAACCATACGTCTTACTGGTTTGGTGGCCGTACCGGTCGGACCGGATTTAAAAACAGGATGACGTCATAATTATATATATAGTATATTATATATATAGTTATATATATAATTAAATATAAGTAATTTATATATGTATTTTATAGTTGTGTATTAAACTTAACTATATTTTTATATCCAACACACTAATTTTAGTTTAACACCCCGTTTTTACCAATTAAAAATAAAAAAATAAAAAATAAATAAAAAAAATACAAAATCCGGTCCGAACCGATCCGCTTTCCCGGTCCGACCAGAGATTCGGGATGAATCGGCCGGTTCGACCGTCCCAAAACGATTCGATGTAAAATGGACCGGCCACCTAGCCGATTCCCGGTCGAACCGGTCGGACCGGCCGGTCCGATCCGGTCCCAACAACATTGGTTTTGCCTTTACTATGATTTCTCCACACATTGTACACCATTGATAGTGGTTCTAACTTCTAATATACATCGTTATACCCACAAATACTGAAAAGGTCTCTCTAAACTCAAAATTAGAATAAAATACTTTTCATTGGTTGTAAAACACCTCAAAGTAAAAAAAAAAAAAGGTTCAACATCGAGAGGCAAATATGTCATCATAAAAACAGGTTTACCATGATTTTTTAAGCACCACGTATGGTTCACGTGTTACTGTAAAATAATAATAAAATTTTTTTAGTGTGTCCTGTAAAAATAACTATTCAAAAAGTAAGTAAATAGTATAATATATGTGCCATTTACTGGAAATCTAGCTTGAATTCCGTCCGGGTTCATGACATCCCCTTTTCTCCAAATTAATTTCACTTTTACCGACCAATCAAATTCCTGACGTGATAGAAAATTAGGGTTGTTCACAAGACAGACTCGAGCTATATTTGGGGTTTGGTTGGGATTGTTTGGTTTATAAACTAGATGAATCAAGTTGGCTCGGTTTGTATCGGTTTATAAACTAGTTGAGCCGACCCTGGCCTGACTTGGTATATAAAAAATTGAGCCGAGTTGGATCACGAGTCAATTTTAGCGATATTCATATATATATCATGAGTTATTTGAATATTGTATACTTACGATTGATGATTGGGCAACAAATATTTTATGGTATTTTCTAAAATTAGAGTATAAACTAAAAATTTATATAATAATTATTATCATCAAGAAATGACAAGTAGATTAACCAAAAGTATTCACCATTCACAAAAATATATATATAATATGAAATAAAAAATTCAGGCTACAATCGAGCCGGATCGAATTTAATCAAGGCGGCTCGAGTTTAAACGAGCCGAAACAAGCCGTTAATTTTGTAAGTGTTTCTAGCTCAATTGCCTCGATTTGTAATGAGCTGATTTTGAATGAACTTCTTCTAAGTGAGTTTTAAGCTTCAAGTTATTTTCAACGACCCTAATGATAATATGTAGAGACGAAGTTGTAGAAGATTTTAATTTTTAAATGGGTATGCTTAAATACGCACAGATGCACCTTAAAATCTATATTTGCATCATTCTTCGCTTTATTTTTCTCTTTTTCATTTATTTTCCACATCTTTGTTTCACTATTTCATGTCTTACATTCATCCCCACTGATGATGAAGTCAACGGATTTGATTGATGGGAGTGGGGACTATGGAATTGGAGTCAAAGTCAAATATAAAAAGTATTAAAGAAGTTGTTGAACTTTCAGACTATTAGAAATTGTTGTTTAGTTCTAAATTGTATTAAAGAAGGTTACGTCTTTTGTGTCTATAAACTATGAATTTTGTAAAACAAATTCTAACAAAAGGCAGTGTTAAATACATAAATGGTCGATGTGGTTTATAAAGAATAATAGTTTCGGTAACTTTAAAATATAATAGTTTTAAGATTTTTAAGTGTAGTATTCTAATAATTTTGAATTAGATTAGTTAAAATTACATGTTTATCATGATTGGACTGGGTATATATATATATATTGGCCTATAGACTCATGGTTCACGGGTCAGACAATAAAATAAAATTAAAATTATTGCATAATAAATTATAAATTATGTGCTGCAACTAAGTATAATTAATACATACATATATATATATACATACATATATATATATATATACATACATATATATACATATATATAACGTATAGTATTTTGAAAAATATAACATTATAAAAACAGACATCAATGAAAATAAAACTATAAATTATCAAATTTATTAAATTAAAAAACATAATAACTAAATTTATGGATACATGAAGAGATGTTAAAGACCAATATTTAATTCCATAAGTTTAGGGGTCAATAGTTAGATTAGTAATTCAAATTAGTCAAATGTCTATTTATGTAACTTTTAAAATATAATAAAACAAAGTATGAGTGGGAAAACAAATGATAAGTGCTCTTATGTTTTGCTAGGGATGAGCTCGGTACCGTACCTGTACCGAACCAGTACCGTTACAGAAAGTATCCGATCCCGAATTTTATAACAAATGAGTACCGGTACCGGTACCGAATTTGGTATATGGGTACAGGTACCGGTACCGGTATTTCGGTACCCAGTACCTCTTTGGTACCTGTTGGCTACACAACATTAATTTTTAAGCTTACTACATGGTGTATGTTTGGTTACGGTACCTAGTACCAGTTACCCGGTACATGTTTGGTACCTGATAGCTCAAAAAGTTTATAATAACTAAACAAAGTAAAATATCAAAAAAGTATTCATATAAAATGATAGTTTATTTACTTTTCTCATTTCCTTCTAACTCAATTCAAACACTAGTCCATCATTTATTTCTATTAAAATCATAAATTATATATCTGTTAGGGATGAGCATTTGGTACCCAGTACCGTACCGGTACCGGTACCCAACTGGTACCGAAAATATGTATAAGGTACCGGTACCGGTACTTGATTTTCTTATATTTCGGGATCGGTACTAACCGGTACCGGTACTTTACCCAAAAGTCCCGTATAGTCCCGCTAGTACCCGAATACGAATATGTTATTTTGGAATATTTTGTTTTGTAATATTTTTCACCCCGTCAACTAGTATTATATTTTGACATTGTAGTGAAGTAAAAAGAATGATATTAAAAAAATAATAATAATTACCTTCAAAAGTTAAAATAGAATACTAGTTGACGGGGTGAAAAATATAACAAAACAAAATATTCCAAAATAACATATTCGTATTCGGGTACTAGCGGGACTATACGGGACTTTTGGGTAAAGTACCGGTACCCGGTACCGGTTAGTACCGATCCCAAAATATAAGAAAATCAAGTACCGGTAACGATACCTTATTCATATTTTCGGTACCAGTTGGGTACCGGACCGGTACGGTATGGGTACCGATACGGGTACCGGTACGGGTACTGGGTACCAAATGTTCATTCCTATGTTTTGCCATGTGGCAATTAAATGGTTTAATATAATGTCATGTGTCAAAAATGTTAGTATTTTATTATATAGTAGGTAAGAGCTTATGTATTACATGGATGAATAAATAATATATGTCAAAACCATTAGTTTTATAAATATTTATTTTCTAGATGTTTTTAGTTATTGATGAAATAAAAATATAATAAATATCTAAAAACTATAAAAAATAATGAAATTAGAAATTATTACGCTATATTTAAAGCTAAAATATGTCGAAGATCATATATTTAGTATGTGTTAATAAGTTTTTAATATAAAAATATTTATATTTTAAATATTTAATAGTTTAATTTATTTAATTAAAATAATTATCATTTAATATAAGAGACATAAGAAACATAAGAAACATAAATATAGTAAGAAGGAAAAGTCAAATTGATTGTTATTATAATTTTCGTATTTATTATGAGAGAGAGGCGAGAAATAGTTTTTTTGATATACTAAAATGATAACACGTGTTTCAAATTAAACTTCTTTTATTATATGTTATAGATATATATACACATATTAGGTTCTTTTCAGAACTCAATTTATTTTGCGAAACAGCAGAACCAATATCAACCATTGATTAACTTGATTAGTGGTTGTGATTAAAAAGTGTAAAAAATATAAATATCTATTTAATTAAATGAGTATAACTTATTAAAAAGGGTACAATTATAAAAAAATATTTTTTTTCTCTCCAATTAATTATTAAATTAAACAATCAATTCTCTCTCATCTTTTTCTCTCTCCTCTCTCTTTTTTCATCTTTCATATCTATAAAATTTATTTATATATAAAAAGACCGAATATCATTCAATATCATTAAATATCTAACTTATTTTTATAAAATCATTCAATTATCCAATAAATAAACCAATTAATTAACATATATGTCCATAAGTGTAGTTTGAAATATATGTTAACCATTTGTATATTACATGCATGTAAATTAATGTATTTAAAATTTAACATACCAACATCATAATTAAAATCGACATCGTAAATTTATAGTTGGTTTTGCATTAGATCAGCTTGGTGCATGTGACTAATAAACAACAAATATTATAGCTTAATTTACAAAAAAGATAACTGGTTATGCATATGTTAGTTTTGTAAATGTACTACGAATTCAAGCTATTAACATATATGTAAGTTAGTGTCTTTTAAAAGATATATTTTATCAGTATGTTGGTTAAATGTATGTAAGTTAGTATATCAAATTCATATAAGTGTAATTGATTCATGTATATGTAATTAAATTTACACAACCAAGCTGAGAAAAATAGCCAGAATTTAATTAATATAACTATGATCTACATATACATAATCAAAAAATTAAAGTTGTTTTCTTACATATTTTTAAACAAGTTTACACATATGTTTACATATATGTAAACACAGTTACACATAAGATTACGTATACATAAATCTGTATACATATATGAAGGTGTACAACTTCATAATTTTCCAAGTTTTAGTATTTTGTAAATCAAAATCATACATAAAGAATAAACCTTTTGAGGATTATTAAGCAAACAACCTCATGAATGATATCATCTTCATCGCCATCGTTGTCTTCAAAAGGATTTAAACTGAAATCCTTTATGCGGTTATCATCGACTTCAAATATATCAAAATTGAAATTCTTTACGCTATCATCATCATCATCATCATCATCATCATCATCATCATCATCATCATCATCATCATCATCATCCACGCCATCATCTTCATCTTCATCATCGTTTCATCTTTGATTCATCTTTATCATTGTCATTCTTATCTTTATCATTGTCATTCTTATCTTCTAGCCATGTGCATCTTCATTGATTACAGATACATAAACACTAAAAGTTATCATTTAAGAACCATAACACAAGCAATCATCTTTTGAGTTTCTGGATCAAAAAAACATAATTAATGGTCGAACACTCTTACACCACAACAACCGCAGCCACTGTAAAATATTTTTTTTGGTTTTTGTGTTTTTCTTGAATCACGGCAGTAAGGAACCGACTAAAAGCAAAAAAAACCTAATTGTTATTTGGTGAAAAACTATAGTAATTAAGTCAAACAAGAAAGCTTATAAGAGAATTAAATATTATTATGAAAACATGAGAGTTTATAGGAAGAAAGTGAGATCTCACGTTAAATTATGCAGATGGAATTTTGACCAGCTAGAGATTATAGGAGAATTTGAAATTATGTATTTCTCAAATTACTATAATACCCTTTCTTATAAATAAAATATAAAAGAAAAGCATTTCAAATCAATAGTTGATATTGGTTCTCGCGGTTCTGACGATCTTTAGAAGTTCTGAAAGATCCTGACCCTATATATATATATATGTGTGTGTGTGTGTGTGTGTGTGTGTGTGTGTGTAGGGTAAGGAACGGTTGTTAACCCACCTTTATTGCGATAACCCGTTAACACTGATATAATAAGCACTTACACCATGATTATGTAATTTAACTAACTTTACACCGCGTTACACCACTGATGTAACAATTTCCCCTCTATGTTTTAAAAAGTTTCACCCTTTTTTTAAAACCGTCTTAACTTTTTTGTATGATATTATTTTTTATACAAATTACACCATTAAATAGATCATTTTAATATCTTTAATTCAAGTATAGTCTTGTTATATATATTTTAAAAAAATTTTAACGTTAATTGTGTACCACTAGTTTATCACTGTAACTCTAACTTACAGTGATTACGTGGGCTGCTGTGGATCACTAGTTTGGTTAATGGGTTATTGCAATAAATATGGGTTAACATTCGTTCTCTATTCTATATATATATATATATATATATATATATATATATATATATATATATATATATATATATAGGGTTGGGTTCAAATGTAAAACAAAAGAAATTATGTAAACCAATAAACCAAATCTGCACATTTGATTTACGAGATCAATGCCTCATATTATATGATTTTTTGTGCACATGTTCCAATAAAAAACAAATTTTTTATTTTTATTCGAAAAAAATATGAGCCATTGATATTCATAAATCAAAGGTGGAGATTTGGTTTATTGGTTTACATAATTTCTTTTAGTTTTCATTTGAACTCAATTATATATATATATATATATATATATATATATATATATATATATATATATATATATATATATATATATCAGAGGGGGTATGGCAAAGTGAGAAAGTTTTGATTGCCATAAAAAGAGAGAGTTTTTTAAGAAAAACTTACAGGTGAAGTATGCACAGCGGATGGTTGGTGTCGAGCCGAGAATATGCACAGCGGTTGAAGGTTGTACAGAAAAGGAAAAATCTTTTTTTTTTTTTTTTTTTTTTTTTTTTTTTTTTTATGTAGGTATGCTGGGTATAATATGAAGTGCTGGATATAACTGGGAGAGTAAAGGAGTAGAGAGTTAAAGAGCGGCGAGGAGTTTAGTGTGCACTGAAAGTCATAGTATTATTGCTTTAAAGAATCCTTGTATGAATTTAACATAAGAGAGTTCTCCAATATATCAGAGGGGGTATGGCAAAGTGGCAAAGTGGCATAACAATCAGGATTTTTTACTCTCTTATGATACCAATATATCAGAGGGGGTATGGCAAAGTGACAAAGTTTTGATTGCCATAAAAAGAGAGAGTTTTTTAAGAAAAACTTAACGGTGAAGTATGCACAGCGGAGAAAAACCATTGAAAGCAATAATACTATGACTTTCAGTGCACACTAAACTCCTCGCCGCTCTTTAACTCTCTACTCCTTTACTCTCCCAGTTATATCCAGCACTTCATATTATACCCAGCATACCTACATAAAAAAAAAAAAAAAAAAAAAGATTTTCCCTTTTCTGTACAACCTTCAACCGCTGTGCATATTCTCGGCTCGACACCAACCATCCGCTGTGCATACTTCACCCGTAAGTTTTTCTTAAAAAACTCTCTCTTTTTATGGCAATCAAAACTTTGCCACTTTGCCATACCCCCTCTGATATATTGGTATCAGAGCAAGTCTTTCTTACAATCTAAAAGACTAAGACAAGCTCCATTTTATGGCGTGTTATGCCTGTGTTATATTGGAGAATTCTCTTAGGTGAGGATTATGGGAAAGAAGGTTGCTTTGATAACTTTATAAACGAAAGGGTTTCTTTTAGTACAAGTATACTGATAATTAGTTTTTAATATATGATTATGGTACTTTGTCTTTCTAATTAAGCTGGGATATAAGAAAATTTATATGAGATAAACTGGGAATAAGGAGAAAAGAGTTAAAGAGTAGGTATTCATAATAATCATCGGTAGCTCACAAACCATTAAACGTTTAGAATTTCTAAACTTAGAATTTTCTGAGAAAGCTCATCAAAAAACACTTAAAACAGATAATTTTACTTTAGTCTGTAATATTAAAGACCCCTGTGAACACAGTTTGCATACAAACAACTCACAGTTAAACACTTTAGTAGATTTACTTATTAACTTAAGTATTAGTTTACAGAAAGAAGTAACAAATAATAAACAGATATTAGAAAGCTTAATAACAGAAATTAGAAAAATATCACAAAACCTAGATTATATAAAAAACCAATCTAATACAATAATAAACGAAACAAACAAAAGTAATACAGAAAACAATTCAGCTTTAGAAGTAGAAAAAATCACAGAAGCTTTACAAAAATTAAAAACAAATAAAAAACCTATACCATATACACATTGGCAACCAAGAAAATAAATAATAACAATTTCTTAGGAAGAAGTAGGACTATACAGGAAGCTAGGAATTCTACAGGTAACATACAGGATACTATTACATCAGATAGATTTTTAAGCAGAATAATTAGAAGAGGATCAGGATCTAATAGCAATAGACAAATAATACAGCTTGAAGAAGAAATAGATCTAGATAGAAATCTAGAATTATACAATCAGCACCAGTTAGATATATTAAATCCAAGGATTTTATGTCAAACAGGAAGATTAAACATAAACACAACACTAATAAGAAGTAGTAGAGAAGAAAATTTAAGAGTAGTAGACAACACAGTAACATTAGAACTTTTCTCACCAGAAACTATAGAAAAAATTAAAAGACAAAATAAAAATTTTGTACACACAGGATTAATAGTGATAGGAGTTAAAGCCTTAGGAAGAAAAAACCTAGGAACAAAACTCTTAGCCCTAATACTCGATAAAAGTTGGAAAACAGAAATGAAAAAAGCTATAATCTCAGGTATAGAAGTAGATCTGAGTCAAAATATAGCAATATTCTATTGTACACCAGATATCTTAAAAGATACAAAAGACTTACAGAACATTAAAATAGCCTTAAAAACAAAGGGATACGAAGATTATGAAGGTAATAGTCTAGTAATAAGAATAGGAATACTAGGAAAAGCTAGTAACAGTTCAGGAATGAAATATAAAGTAAATATAGAAGGAATTGTAAAAACAATCGCATCAAAATCTATACAGATGATAGAACCAATAAAAATAGACCCAGAACAGCTAACAGGATTAGAATGGGATTTAGAAGATTTACAAGAAAACGATAATAATACAATCTTAGTACCAAAGAAAAGTTATATATACGAAGAAATTGATGGAAAACAAAAATTAAGATTTACAGATTTTAAAGAAAAACAAACAAAGGAAAATGATAGCGAAGAGTATCATTTTATGAATATAGCAGAGGAAGAAGAAACACCTCCAATATACGATACAGATAATGAATATGATACAGACAACGAAATAATAGATATAAATTTCTTAAAGTTTGAACAAGAAGAAACAATGGATTACACACTTTTAGACTTTGAAGAAGAATCTATAGATTGCTTCAAGTTAGAAGAAACAAATAAAAGAATAGAACAAATTATAGACAGAAAGTTTACAGAATTAAACATACAACAAGAAGTAGATGACATGATAGTAGAATGCATGTTAGACTTAGGAATGACTTACGAGGAAAGCTATAAAAAACTACAAGAATACTACAATCTACCATTAGTGGAGGATATTACAAATGGAAAAATAATGATAGTAGATTTCTACAAACAAGAACAAACCTTTATGGATGCACAAATGCACAACCCGCTAAAAAGACCAAAAATAGAATGGGTAGGAGAACATAGTGGTACACATCAAGAGACTCATGGTAGAGAACCATGGGAACAACCAACATTTGATTATCAACAGGAATCTAGTCTAATAGAAAAAGGAAAAAGATTGCCTATAGGACAGATATACAGTACAAATATGTTGTTACTCGAACAACAGAAACCACAGTTATGGATAGATGAAGTATTAACATGGGAACAGAATGTAGTAAGATTATGGGAAACAAATAAGAAAGACAGCATGGATATGTTTGCATATCTAGAAACAACATTAGGACCAATAGCCCTAGGAATATGACAAAGTAAGAAAGCATAAAATCTAGAAGAAATAAATCAACTCAAAGCATTAGGAGATAATCCTTATAATTTTACATCACAAATTAGAACGCTTATACTAGGAGTTGATCCAGCAAAAAACAACAGTTTAATACAAGATACAGCCATAAGAAATCTAGAACAGCTAAGTATAGCAGATATGAAATACATAAATGAATTCACATTAGATTTCACTAGACTACTATCTCAGATAGGAAAAGCTATGGATGATAATCTCTGTGATAAATACTTTGTAAAATTACCAGGAGATTTAGGAAAATCCATACATGAATCATGGAAAACAAATTATGGTACACAACAGAATCTAGGAATAGGACCTAGAATAACCTATACATTTAGTATTTTAGAAGAAAAATGTAAAGAAGTAGCATTACAAGAACAATTAAGAAGAAATGCGTATGCATTTTGTAAAACAGCAATTTATACACCACAGGCTTATGGAATATATAACAAAAGAAAAAGATAAGAAAGAGTATGACATACAATAAAAATTACAGAAAAAATAATACAAACAAGTATGTTAAAAAACCACAGTCAAGAAAATGTAGATGTTTTATCTGCGGAGAAACAACACATTTAGCTAATAAATGCACAAACAGGAATAAAAATATAGAAAGAGCTAACTTGATAGAACAATTACAGGATTACGAAATAGAAACTATCAAAACAGATGATGATTCTGATAATGAGTCAGTATATAGTATATACAGCGAAGATGAAAATCCAACAGTAAAAGTAGCATATACATATATGAATACAAAAGAAAATTGTGAACATAATTGGATACACAATAAGGGAAATAATCACATAAGATGCTATAATTGTGGATATTACCCAAGTATAGAAAAAAGATCACAATGTAATAAATGCTTTAAAGAGATTTGCTTTAAATGCCTTAAAGAAATATACAACCAGGATATAGCTTCGACATCTAAAACAGTCAACAAAGATAGTAAAAATGGTAAAATAGAAAAAATAGAACTTACATTAGAATTACATAGTTTAAAAATAAAAAACTTAGAAAATAAAATGGAAGAAATAGAAAGAGTAGTAAAACCAGTAGAAGTAAGCAAAATGGCTACAACACAGTTAGAAGAACAAACCTATATACAAACACAAGGTTCAACAAACATGATAACTATTCAAAGCCGCTTATGGTTAGATAATAATAAATACATAGATTTACAAGCATTGGTAGATACTGGAGCCACAAAAAGTTTAATATCATACAGCTTAGCACCAGTAGAATATCACAGAAAGCTTTCGTATAAATTAAGCACAAGAACAGTGGAGGATAGACTAATAGACATCACACATTGTTTAGAACCAGTAGGAATACAGTTCTTAGATTTCGCAAACAATTACAGTATCAAATACGATATGCCACAGATAAATATTAACCCACCAAATATAAAATCAAAAGATTTTATGATCGGATTAAATTTTATATTGGGATTAAATGGGGCAGTAACAATTACAAAAAATTTTATAACATTAAGCAAACAATTATATACAATACCAACTCTTAGATACATAAAATATATCAGAGGGGGTATGACAAAGTGAGAAAGTTTTGATTGCCATAAAAAGAGAGAGTTTTTTAAGAAAAACTTACGGGTGAAGTATGCACAGCGGATGGTTGGTGTCGAGCCGAGAATATGCACAGCGGTTGAAGGTTGTACAGAAAAGGGAAAATCTTTTTTTTTTTTTTTTTTTTTTTTTTTTTTTTTTATGTAGGTATGCTGGGTATAATATGAAGTGCTGGATATAACTGGGAGAGTAAAGGATTAGAGAGTTAAAGAGCGGCGAGGAGTTTAGTGTGCACTGAAAGTCATAATATTATTGCTTTCAATGGTTTTTCTCCGTGTGTTTACAAATGAATTACAAATGCCCTTATATAGGCAAACGAATCTGCTAATCTACTGAATTCAAAAGACTATGAGCCTAAAGTCAAAAAAACTATGAGCCTAAAGTCAAAAAGGCTATACATTAAAGTCAAAAAAGAAAAAGAAAAAGTAAAGTTTGTCTGCCATGATTGTCTTCCGATAATTACTGCTTGCGTCATGGCTTATGTCATTGTTTTTGTCTTGTGTAATCTGTCGTCATTATGTGCATCATGTGTTCTAGAAGTCTCTGTGTGTGCTGTCAATCGTCTGTGGACTAGAACAATCCTGTTCATCGTCATCTCCATCTTCTAGGTTGACGATATGTTCTAACTATAGAGTGTATCCTTCCCCTGCAAATGGTAGAAGCATCCTCCAGTTTGTCTTTGCATAAACCTGTATATAGTGTCCTTCTCCTATTAATCTGTATTGTTGCCAAGGAAAACAATCAGGAATTTCTGGAGTTTCCTGATGTTTTTTGACAAACTGTTTGAAGCTTGTTGTAGGCTGGCTGTGTGGATCATCCATCCATGATAATTGTGCAAAGTCTATGTTGCTGACGTGATTTGTCATTGCTCTTTGTAGATGAACATCTGTTTTTTGTTTATTGTGTTCGATAAATATTCTTTTTCTGGCTGGTCTGTATGTATAAGCGTCTGCAAACGGGAATGAGGAAATAATTTTGCAACCAATGATCGGTATTGTAGATCTTGCTGCAATATTTCCTGCTGTTAGAATGATTTTTTCTTCTAACTGGTTTAAGAGATCTTCTGTTCTTCTGTCTAACTTTATTTCTAAGTAGTCAATCATACCATGATGGTAAAATTGAATTATCTGTTCGTCTGTTAATTTTGTAGGGTGATGTACTTGGAGTAACAAGAGGCCAGTTCCCTCTCCATCTTCATCTGTTCTTTCTACTACTGCAAATCCTTGAACTTCACTGTCGAATCTGAAGGCCAAATCTATGAGCTGCTGTTGTAGATTGTACAGAATTAAAGGGAATTCTGCACAAACTTTTTGTGAGACAAGATTCTCAAATTCTGGGAATCTTTCTGTAACTGGTTTCAAAGTTTGCCACCAGGGTGTATCAAGAATCCTTGTTCTAAAAGATTCAAAAGTTCTGTATACAACTGTTTTTTCTTCTTTTTTCTCGAGCCTTTGTAATAGCTATGTATTTTTTGCTTCGAGTATAGCGTTTTTCTGTTTTAACATGCTATTTTCAATTTTTATCTGTATATTCTGTGTATCTTTTGCTTTTTCCTCTAACTGTGATTTCAATACTAAAATCATTTCTTGCTGAGCTTGTATATACTGCTCAGGGTTTTGTTTTGCAATGTCTGAAAAGCTTTTAACCTCTTCGGGTTCTATGTAAAAATTTTATATACCAAATTTTTCTCTTGCATCTTTCAATGCTTCAGAGAAGTTTGTAAAACCTTTCCAGGTTGCTCCCCCAGGGACATTTGTTATATGAGGGATAACACTGTTCCATTTGTTAAAAATACCAATTTTTGTACCTCTGTATATGACATAGTGTGTAAAAGTTGGCTTTGTTTTAAACTGTCTTTCAGGGGTTTTTAAACTTTGTTCCTGAAAGTAAATGCTTAGAGCATTTAGGACTTGTACTTTAAAAGTCGATGCTTGTGGCATGGTTTGAATATGCCATAGGTTGTCTAGCAAGCATTGCTGCTTGTCTGTAAGTTTCATGCCTATAATAGGACGAAACTTTTTACTAGAATCTGTGCAAATCTGTAAAGCATATGTTCCAAATTCTAATACCGATTTGGGTATAGAATTAGTATGCAAAGGGCGTTTTTCCTTTGACTGTGTAAACTGTTTTTGCTGTCTATAGAACTGTGTAATTTCATCTGGTCTTATCACTAACTGTGGTAGTGAGACTTGAGATGAACTGTGTATTTTTTCTATTGACTGCTTGTATATTTGTTGAATCTGTTCTTCTTCTTCTGTCAAAGACTTATCCTGTTTAGGATATATAATCTTTGCTTTTCCTTTATCTTTTTTCCTGTCCATCTGCAACAAACCATTTGTTTATATTCCGAGATAACATATCGGCTATCCCATTATTTTTTCCTTTTATATGTTCAAAGTTTATAAAATACCCATTTCCTTGTATGATGTTTTGTAAATTGACCCATCTTGTTCTGTTTATCTTTTTACTTTGGTCATTTTTTATGAATTTAACGATTGCTTCACAATCGGTTCTAACTGTAAATTCTTTGTTGAGAAAGATTTTGAATTTTTCTAATGCATAGATCAATGCTTGTATTTCAAAATCTATTGTAGTCCAATTTGTTTTATTTTGAAAATTACCGCTTGCATAAGCGCAAATTTTCTCTTCTTTCTTTGTAGCGTATTTACTTGGTTTACATAGAAGGACTGCTCCCCATCCTTTTTTGCATCCATCTGTTTCAATGATTATATAATCTGTAACTAGGGGTAATTCCAGTGGTTTAATATTTTTAACGGCATTTTTAATTTCTTTAACCAGCTTAATGTCTTCCTGGTTGAAATACCTTTGACCATTTTTTGTAGTTTTGCTGTATATTGGTCCTACTAGTTTTGATAAATTTGGGATGAATTTTCTGGCATAATTTACTAATCCCAAAAATGCTTGTATTTGTTTTAAATTTTCAAATTTCTCTGGAAAATCTAGAATTTTTGTAGAAATATGTGGTTGTAATTCTATTTTTCCATTTCCAATTTCTAATCCTAAGAAGGATATTTTTCTTTTGAATAATTCCATTTTTCGTTTAGAAACGACTATACCATTTTTCTTTATTTCTGTGAAAACCTGCTGAAGATGTCTTTCGTGTTCCTGTACTGTATTACTTGCAACTAAAATGTCATCAATGTAAACTTAACAAAATTCAAACTTTAAGAATATACTATCCATAAATCTTTGAAAAATCGAAAGAGCATTTTTTAGTCCAAAACTTAGGACATTCCATTCGTATTGTCCCTCAGAACATGTAAATGCTGTCCAGGGTTTAAAGCTTTCTTCTAGCTTTAACTGATTGTATCCTGATTTTAGATCAAATTTTGAAAATATTCTTTTATTCTGTATAAGATTTAATAAACTGTCTTTGTTAGGGATATTATATTCATCATCTATTGTATTGTCATTTAATCTCTTGTAGTTGTAAACTATCCTAGCCTTTCCTCTTTTTATTTCATTATGGTTTCTTACTAAAAAGGCTGCAGATCTGTGAGGACTTTCTGATTTTCTAATTAATCCTTGATTCATCATTTCAAGGATTTGTTTTTTAAATTCCTCTCTGTCTAATGGGCTGTATTCTATATTAGCTGTTCTGATTACTATGTCGGGGTTTTTTAATTGTATTTTACAAGTATAATCTACTTTTGCTTTTGTTATGTCTTCTCCAATGTATCCTATTTTTTCTAAGTGTAAGATCATAGGATGATTTATACTTTTTGTAATATCTTGCCCTTTTTCTATTTCGCGACTTAGAAAATCTCTGAGAAGTTTTAATGATTCGCTTTGTATCAAGTTTTTTCTGTTGTGTGTTTTCAAGAAGTCTAAATTTCCTTTATTACCTCTTTTTTGAACAATATCTGTTGTATTTATGTATCTAAGAGTTGGTATTGTATATAATTGTTTGCTTAATGTTATAAAATTTTTTGTAATTGTTACTGCCCCTTTTAATCCCAAAATAAAATTTAATCCGATCATAAAATCTTTTGATTTTATATTTGGTGGGTTAATATTAAATATAGAAGGAATTGTAAAAACAATCGCATCAAAATCTATACAGATGATAGAACCAATAAAAATAGACCCAGAACAGCTAACAGGATTAGAATGGGATTTAGAAGATTTACAAGAAAACGATAATAATACAGTCTTAGTACCAAAGAAAAGTTATATATACGAAGAAATTGATGGAAAACAAAAATTAAGATTTACAGATTTTAAAGAAAAACAAACAGAGGAAAATGATAGCGAAGAGTATCATTTTATGAATATAGCAGAGGAAGAAGAAACACCTCCAATATACGATACAGATAATGAATATGATACAGACAACGAAATAATAGATATAAATTTCTTAAAGTTTGAACAAGAAGAAACAATGGATTACACACTTTTAGACTTTGAAGAAGAATCTATAGATTGCTTCAAGTTAGAAGAAACAAATAAAACAATAGAACAAATTATAGACAGAAAGTTTACAGAATTAAACATACAACAAGAAGTAGATGACATGATAGTAGAATGCATGTTAGACTTAGGAATGACTTACGAGGAAAGCTATAAAAAACTACAAGAATACTACAATCTACCATTAGTGGAGGATATTACAAATGGAAAAATAATGATAGTAGATTTCTACAAACAAGAACAAACCTTTATGGATGCACAAATGCACAACCCGCTAAAAAGACCAAAAATAGAATGGGTAGGAGAACATAGTGGTACACATCAAGAGACTCATGGTAGAGAACCATGGGAACAACCAACAGTTGATTATCAACAGGAATCTAGTCTAATAGGAAAAGGAAAAAGATTGCCTATAGGACAGATATACAGTACAAATATGTTGTTACTCGAACAACAGAAACCACAGTTATGGATAGATGAAGTATTAACATGGGAACAGAATGTAGTAAGATTATGGGAAACAAATAAGAAAGACAGCATGGATATGTTTGCATATCTAGAAACAACATTAGGACCAATAGCCCTAGGAATATGGCAAAGTAAGAAAGCATAAAATCCAGAAGAAATAAATCAACTCAAAGCATTAGGAGATAATTCTTATAATTTTACATCACAAATTAGAACGCTTATACTAGGAGTTGATCCAGCAAAAAACAACAGTTTAATACAAGATACAGCCATAAGAAATCTAGAACAGCTAAGTATAGCAGATATGAAATACATAAATGAATTCACATTAGATTTCACTAGACTACTATCTCAGACAGGAAAAGCTATGGATGATAATCTCTGTGATAAATACTTTGTAAAATTACCAGGAGATTTAGGAAAATCCATACATGAATCATGGAAAACAAATTATGGTACACAACAGAATCTAGGAATAGGACCTAGAATAACCTATACATTTAGTATTTTAGAAGAAAAATGTAAAGAAGTAGCATTACAAGAACAATTAAGAAGAAATGCGTATGCATTCTGTAAAACAGCAATTTATACACCACAGGCTTATGGAATATATAACAAAAGAAAAAAGATAAGAAAGAGTATAATATGCCTATGTTATATATATATATGGGATGGTTCAAATGTAAAGCAAGAGAAATTATGTAAACCAATAAACCAAATCTACACATTTGATGTTTAAAATTAATGGCTTAGATTTATTTGACTTTTTCAACACATGGTACCACAAAAGTACAAACTTTTGAATTTTTTATTCAAAAAAATTTCTAAGCCATTGATCTTTATAAATCAAAGGTGGAGATTTGGTTTATTAGTTTACACAATTTCTCTTGTTTTTCATTTGAACCCAATCCTATATATATATATATATATATATATATATATATATATATATATATATATATATATATATATATATATATATTAATTTCAGTTTTACTACCTAAAGTTTAACTAAAGTAACCATTTTCATCCAAAAGATTAAAAACATTAATTTACCTCCAAAAGTTTCATATGTTGTTTCAATTTCGCTCCAAAAGTTTAATTATTTTGGATAAAATTAAAACAACTAATGAAACTTTTGGATTAAAATTGAAACAATTTATGAAACTTTTGAACGTAAATTAATGTTTTTAATTTTTTGGAGGAAAATAGTTATTTTTAACAAATCTCAAGAAGTAAAATTAAACTTAACTTATATATATATGTATATATTAAATTTTCTTTTTTAAATCTTATTTTCTAATTAATTAGTATTCATATTTTTGTTAAAATTTCAAACGCATACAAAAACACATTATATCTTATTTTATTGTTTCTATTATTTATGACGTCAATCATTGATCCGACCGCTCCAACTAATTAAACCAGTAAGACAGTTAGGTTGTTGTCGGTTTCGGTTCTGAAAACATTAGTACCCTCTCTCCATCGTACACCACTGTTACAAACCACCTCTTCACCCCTTAAATACGCCACTCCTTTTGATCACCATCATCATATTCTAATCCCAATCCCACTCCATCCTAGTGATGGGCTTCAATATGTTAATCCTTGAAAACAATCCTACAACATGAACTTGTTGCAATGCAAAATGAGAGTGAGACCTAAGGGATTACATAGAGTTTACAGACGAGAAGGTTGATTTGATAGTGAAGATCTCCAACGATAAACATTATTACAAATGATGAAAAAGTGGATGGTATATTTATGACCTAAATTAAAGGTTGTTGATTGACTATGAGTTTTAATCAATCAAGTCTCCAACCCAAATCATTGGCTCAAATCTCATGTGTTTCTTTCTTCCTATATTGCACCATCATCAAGCTTTGTGGCAGCTGCTGTTGCTCTGATTCCTTATCATTCTTTTGACCTTAATTCCTAATCTGAATCCATGATTTATGAGCTTAATTCCATGCTTGAACCACCTAAAAAAAAGGGTTGGGGTTTTGGTTCTTTATATTATCATTCTATAATTTACAAAAATAGTACCATAATAATATATAAGCCATAATTAAATGATCCATTTGGATTAATAGTTATTTTATACAAAATTAAAGAAAAATTAGTGTTGGAATTCAATTTGTTACAAATATGAAATTACAAATCTCAAGAATGTTATTTTTATGAATTTGAACTCGAACATGTTAATTTATATAAAACACATGGATCATTTATGTAATTAACTCAAACTTCTATCTTTATGAAATCTGAAACAACAAAATATAACTCGAGCATCATAACACCAAACTTTAATTATCATAATATTTGGAATTTTGAATGTGGGTTTGGTGTCTGATCACAACTTACATCAAGATAAAATCAATAGTCGTTGATTCATCGTGTGGGTGATGGGCCAATGGGCACATGGACAATTTGAAGATTGCCGGTGGCTCCCATTGTGGAATAAATATGACTCGTCGTTGTACTGACTTATACATTATAATAATCTCCCAACTCTAATAAATTAGTATATAGTATAGACACATGTCAACATCACATTCCTCCTTATTCACCAATTTTTTCCCGCTTTTATCTTTTATCTAATAATCATATTAATTACTAATAATATTAATTATTTTTTAGATTAAAATAGTTTTTTAATAAATTTAGAAATAGATATTCTTACTAATGTTATTTCTAATAAAATAATCTTTCATAAAGTTAGAAAATTTTTTAGAACATCAAACTTTTTTAAAAATACAAAATATTTTATAATTGGTGTTTTTAAAAAGTAAATTTTTTATAAACACAAAATAATTAAAACTGAGAGTTATAATAAGAAAGTTTTTAAGTATGATATTTTTTTTAAAATGTTTGTTTTGAAATAAATTTTTTTTATTTATTATAAGAAAGATTTCAATCGTATCTTATTTTAGAATATCAATTTATAATTAATAAATTTTCATTATATTTAATTTTTTTATCCAACCCGTATAATACACGGGTTTTCTAACAAAATATATTAAAATTTTAAATTAAAATTAAATATATAAGATTTCTAAAATATTCTTAAGTTTCACAATACCATCGAATCATCACCAATTCTTCAATAAAATATTTGATACAATTACAAAAATGCATATCAGTTTATTTAGTCAACTTATAATATACGAGTTGATTTGAGTGTATTATATAGTAGTCACTCTTATAAAACTTATTAATTTGAATAGACCTAAACCAATACCATCTACCACTACTAGTTCTCAACGCCACCCACTCGTCGTTTTCAACACCACCACAATCACCTCCACTAAAACCATGCTACTATCTCTCCCATCTCCATCGCCTACCCTCTCTGACGTTGCCGTGCCCACAACCAATGACACATCTTCGTCATCACCACATATCACCGTTGTAAACACCTCTAGCACCACTACTGCTTTCATATCCTATGCCAGCATATTCCATGTTAATCAATGCAACTATCACTTCTCCCAAGTGTCATTTTGAATCAATGCTTCCATTTCTGTTTTCTTAACGCCTCTCTAGTTATTTGATTCCATTACCTCTTCTAAGGTGGTCAGTATTTGTTCTAAATATATAGATGAAACAAATGCCTTCAAAGTGGATTCCTCATCCTTATTCATATAGCTACATTAAAAATCATTATTTTTTCTCTTTTTTTTTCAATTAAGTAATACTTTTTCAACCTTTATCGTTACCTTTTCCATCTCCTCCATTCACAACCACTTTTAAAAATATTAAAAAGTTATAAAGATTGCATAGTAATTCCTCAAATATAAAGATAAACATTAATATATTTTTTTTTACTTATAACCACTCAAAACCATTTCCTATAATATAGGAAACACAATAACATATTTTTAAGGATTTTACTATGTATGCTCTTAACTTCTTGAGAAAAATTTCCTATTGCTATATTTGCCATAGGTTACTTGGACCTCTGTGTCTTTGACATAGTTATGGTGGGACTCCTCTGTTTGCTCTTAGTGGTAGCATATATATTTCCATTGTAGCTTCTTTAACGGTGTAATCCAACATTGTTTGTTCAATTATGTCATTTGGCTCGGTTGTCACGACCTGTTTTCTTAATACCTCATGGTCATCATGATTAGGAGCAATAAATAAAGAAGATTATGAATTTTTACTAGTTTTAAAATCTTGAGAATTACTTACCTCAGACGTATGGTTGGGAGGACATAGGGTGGCAATATATGACGTGGGATGAAGTCACTTATCTTTGGTTCTTAGATAAACTTCCTCTAATGAAGGACTCGTTTTAGCCAAGTGTGTTCTTAATCCCCCTTACCACCGCGCTGAAAGTTATAAAAATATTTTTGTTTCAAGACAGTCACAATTCATGATAATAAACATATGATGTCTTTTTGAGCTATAACATTGGTATCCTTTATGATTTATATCACAGCCCACAAATACACATTTCTTAATACATGGTCTCGTTTGGTTCGATCATTTTTAGATATGTGAATAAACTTAGAATACCTAAAGATCCGTGGTGGAAGGGTTAGGGCTGGAGGGATTTTTGTAAATTTTGATAGGGTTTTTAAAGGCGTTTTAAGCTTAAGAGTTTTGGTCAGAAGGCGGTTAATGGGATAGGTGGTCGTGGCAATGGCTGCGAGCCCTAAAGATTTGGGTACTCAAGATTCAATTTGAAGTACATGAGTTATTTCTAGAAGGATACGATTCTTTTGTTTAACAACACCATTTTATTCTTGGGTGTCTAAACTAGAGGTATTGTGGATTATCCCTTTTATTTGATAAAACTGATTCATGAAGGTGTGAAACAAATTCTCCTTTATTATTAGATGGTGGATTTGGATGTTTCAATGGAATTATGTATGAATCATGGCATAAAACATGGTAAAATTATTCAAATACCTTAGACTTGGTTTCTAGAAAATATACCTGAGTGAAGTCATCAAGAAATTAAAAGTAGCAAAAATAGAAAGTTCTGACCCCCAAACAATTTTAACGGGTCCCCACACATGAGAATGAACTAATAAAAAATGGTAAATTAACCTTAGTGTTACTAGGTTTAAAAGTATGTCTATGGATTTTGGCCAAAACACAACTCTTAGATATTGAAAGTTTATTCAAAGGAAAAAGTTCTAGAAACAAGATATGTAAATAACTAGTGGAAGGTTGCTTTCGTCTTTTATGCTAGAGCTAAGCTTCCCAATTAATAGTTCAATGAGCCAACAATACAGTTCCGTGCTAAGTCACTTCATCTGCATAGTATAGCACCAGATGATTAGTGTGACGCCTAATAATCACTCTTGTTCTGAGCAATTGGAAGAGCAAAATCAAATATGATGTTTCATATACGATGATAACTTTAGCACAGGTCATGTGTTTTGGCTCTCTCCATTTGATTTTGCCCCAAAGAAATTATATTACAATCTAGGAATCTTCAAGAGGTGAGCTATTCTGTTTCATCTTGTTTGCCTTGAAACATGAAGATCAAAAATGTACCACCAATATATACAACAATTTTGATGTAGGAAATTTGGTAATGTAACACATACACATGGGTTTTGTGTTATGTATAAGCTATGAGAACACAACAAAATTATCTTGTTCATGTTGCACATGCCTTTCATTTGTTGGGTCTGCTAGTGGTGTTTTTCAGATAAATGGCTTAAAAGGCTTTTGATTTTCAAGCTATGTGAAAGGGTTTGCTTTTGGCTCAAAGTTGAGAACGTTATTCCCCAAAGCAAGTTCACTACCACCAACTACAGCAGCACCATACACTAAAATTCGTCCGTTAAGGCTTGGTTTGAAGATAATTTACGAGTTAGGTTGATATGTTTTCATTACTTAAGCTTAATGTATGGTGTATGCTACCATTTTCGGATGTGGTGGCTCATAGGATAGTAACCGGTTGATGATGAGTAGACAAAAGTTTGGCCAAAGTACTACTCATCATTCTTATACCATATTGCTTGGTAATTAAATTAGGGGTGTTCAAATTCGGATATCCGAATTTCGGATATCTGAAAATTTCGAATAGTTGATTTCACTATCCAAATCCAACTCTGAAATTCGGATATCTGAAATTTCGGATTCGAATTCGGATATCCGTTCGAATATCCGAATTCCAAAAAAAATGTATTATTTAATAGATTTTATAAAATTTAAATAATTTTTATTGAAAAGGTTTCGGATATCCGAAGTTTTTACAAAAATATATTAAATATTTGAAAATATACGAACTTTCTAATTAATATTTGATACGTGAATAAATATACATGTTAATAATGCATATATTTTCCATTTTAAGTGTTTTTTGTTACAAATTAATCTTTATCGATACTTAATTGTGATTAATTTGGATTTTTTAGTTTTGGATGGTTGCTTGATGATTTCAAAAGAAAAAGATAAGGAATTCGTGAAAATTTTGAAAGTTTAGAGGCTGTTATGATCATGACTGATTTTGTCATGACCATAACAGGCTTTAGGCCCCATTTTCCTGCACATTATGGTCATGACTGATCCTATCATGTCCATAACACGCATCAGGCCCCCTTTTTAAGCCCTTCTTTTTTACATTTGGAGAGAGACGGATTTTGCTAGAAAAAACCCTAGTTTTATCCATCTGTGGTGGGTTTGAAGGAAGTTTCTCAAGAGTTCAAGATATGTTAAAGATCAAGCATTTCAAAGGAAGATTCGAGTCAACACAACCCACTTCTACTCATCTTTGGTTTGAAAGTCTCTACATCTATCATGTTTTCTTCCATTGTTATGAGTTTGGTTGTGGTTTTTGTAAGCCTAATGGGCTAAACGCTTTTTATCACTTAGATTAGATGAAGCTTAGCATACTTTGACATTTTAATTACATGTAACTATTGGTGATGATTAGGTTAATGCTTATTACAAGGTTATGAATGTTCTTCAATGATTGTGTATGTTTGTTGAACTTGATGAAATGATAAATATTGTGGGTGTTATAATCACATATTGTTGGAAAACTTTGTGTTTTAGAACATCTATTCATGAATTATATACATTAGTGTGTAGTTTATGACATTTGACTAGGAATGGTAAATGAGGGTTGATTATTTAGTAAAGTTGAACAAGTATGCATCCGTATACATATGTTTGTGAAAACCATTGTGTTTGTTATAAATATCTCCTAACTTTGTTTATGTGTAACTATAGATAATGTGCAAATTTGTGGTTCTTGTATTCGAGTTAGGACTTTCATAAATTGAAGAATTTACCTAGCTATTGTTACATTATGCGAATTGAGGTGGTTACCACGTGTTTATCGTGTTAATTTTCCAAAGATTTGTGGGTTTGGTATCCTTGACGGGAGTCCAAACCATCTTTAAAGTTAACCTAATTATATCGTTAGTTATTCATCGAATAACTCTAGTTGGCTATTATTTGTTTATCGTTATAGCTTTCTGACAAGTTATATAATTAGATAACCTTAATGGTAGTCCAGTTTACATCCATATTTCATGTGTAGAAAATGATCTCACCATAGGTTCATGTATGTTGTCATTGTTTGCTAAGCGGATTCGAAGTACAACTGATATCTTTCTTTAATTGATTATCTTCATCTTCGTTTACTTTCTTCAATTAGTTTAATTGTTAGCTAAATTAGTTAATCGTAATTTCTATAAATCATCTTTCTTTGGCTAGATAATGACAAAGACTTAATATTAGAAGCTCTCGTGCGCACGGATCGATACTTGGTTCTTACTAGAAGCTATATTACTATCCGATAGATACATTTGCCTATTGTGCATATAGTTAGTCATAAGGTGAAAATTATTTTTATAATTTTAAAGCATAATTATGTAAAATCTATTATTAATATATATATATATATATATATATATATATATATATATATATATATCAAAACACACATCAATATTTAATATTTCATAATTTTTATAAAAAAACAATTTTGATATTTCAGGATATCCAAATATCCAAAAACTCTCAAAATCACTATCCAAATCCGAATCTGAATTTTTGGATATCTGAATTTCGGATTTTCGGTTATTTTGGATTCTGTTTCGTATTCGGATATTTTTGAACATTCTTAAATTAAATATATTTTATGTATTGTTTAATTTTTATTTTAATTTTTCATTTTTACTTTTATTTACCCTTTCAATTCAATTTTAGATTTTAAAATTTATTTTATTTTTTAGTGATTATTAAATTGTATTATTAACGCTTGTTTGAATTTCTTAAATTTGATTTTAATTTTTTTTAATTTTATTTGATTATTTGGAAAATTTTTTTTTAAATTTTCAAAGAAAATTAAACAATTGATCGCTAAGGTCTGATCGTATTGCAGATTTAGTCCATATATTGTTAAAAAACTAACAGACACTAACAACAAACAACCAATTTTAAAATGTTTGAACTAAATTGCAATTTTTAAAATCTTATGACCAAACTCACAATATGATCAAACCACATTGACTATTTTTGTAATTTTTTATTTATTAATTATAAGGTCATATACGTTGTTACCTAGTGATATATATATATATATATAAGGAACGGTTGTTAACCCATCTTTATTGCGATAACCCGTTAACCAAATCATAACCATTGATCTCCATCAAGTTGTATAAGATGTTGTCATGTGTCCATAACTTTATTTTATATGAGAAGGGTATTTTAGACAATTTACCATCACTGAAAAAAGTCAGATTTAATATGGTGATGACAAGTGTCACCACCTACATTTTTATTTTTTTTAAAAATGTTTACTCCCTAATTTTTTATACATTCATAACCTTTTTATTAGTAATTTAATTTTTCATAAAAATTACACCATAAACCTCATCACATTTTTCTCTTTAATTCCATTATAGTCTTTGCCAAAATTTTTTTGATGAATATAAAGAACAGTTACATCACTTTGATGAACACTTATGCTGTAAAATCAATTACACCAATGGTGTAACGAGCAAAATACATTGATGTAATGACAATCAAAATTACACCATCACATAAAACAAGAAATTACATATGTTAGTAAGATGAACAAGTATGATGAAACACCACTGTAAACAACATATGTATAACTAATTTCATCACAAATAACCAGATCTGACAAACAACTATAAATTGTAAGCTTTACATTATAGATCTATAATTTAAAATAATAAACTAGATGAAATATTGATGTAACCTGGGTTACTACGCTGATGTAATAATGTATTACTATACTGTAACAGGGGAATTACATTGACAAATTGCGCATATCTAAAAAAATAAATATAAAACCAACATGAACATTATCTTCCCAAAAATAATGCTCTTCCATCACCAACTTCAAATCATAAGAAAAGAATATCACCTTAAATGTGTATTCTACTATGAATAACCTGGGTTACTACACTGATATAACAATGTATTACAGTAATGTAACAATGTATTACTATGCTGATGTAATATATGACCCACATGAACATCATCTTCGCAAAAGTAACAAGTATTCCATCACCAACTTCAAATCGTATGGAAAAAAATACCATCTACATCATACCAATTTTTGCAAACAAAAGTGTTAAAACATACCAGAAAATATCAAAGCCACATAATAGATATTCTTCTCAAGATTCTAACTGTTCATCGTTTTTATCATCTTCAAATATGCTTCATCCTTCTCCAGATCCACATTAAAACTTCATATCTGAAAAAACGAACAGATCTGAAAAAGGAGCAACATCAAAGATCATCTTCGTCGTGGCACGCCGAAGCCTCATCTTTATCATTGAACCTTCTTCTAACCGACTTTCGAACCTTCATCTTCATCATTGAACCTGCTTTATCTAAACCATCTTCAACATCAAACCAACTTCATCTATGTGTGTGTATCTTAAAAAGAAAATGTGATTTAAAAAGAAGAAAATGAATTAATAAAAGTGGTCAGGTCAAGTACAAATGGCAAATGATCAAATTGCCCCAATGTGATCTCTACCATCCATTTAGAATCTTGACTTTTATTTATTAAATCAATGGTTGATATATGGTTAACGGATTATCGTAATAAACACGGGTTAACATCCGTTCCCTATCATATATATATATATATATAGAGAGAGAGAGAGAGAGAGAGAAAGTTTACGATATAAAGTGTTTTTTTTCGTGCGAAGCGTATCATGTTATCATGCAAGAATGAACGTTACAGGTGGAATTATAATGCAAGGGTAATCATTAATCACGCAGAGATGGAATTATCACGCAAAGGTGAATTTATTACGCAAAAAGGTATTTTTGCGTGATAATTCCATCGCTGGGTGATAATTCCACGCGAGTGTAATTTGTCTTGCGTAATTATCACTTTGTTTTTGCGTGATTATTATTATTTTTGCATGATAATTTCACCCCAAATCTTCGTATACTTTGCACGAAAAAAACACTTTGTATAGCAACCTGCCCTTATATATGTGTGTATATATATATAATAAGAATACGGTATAAAATGATAAATTCATGCGAATTGTACGAAGTAACAACAAACATTGATATAACAGATAAATAGTTCAGATTTAAAATGCAATATTTACGCAATAATGTGCCTTTAAGGGTAGATTTGGAAATATACTACAATTGTTGACTTTTTCAAATTACTTATGTTTTTTTAAACGCATATAACTTATTTTGTGCAATATTATTTTTTCTAAAAAAATCACCATAAAATCGAACAATTTTTTTCATTTTTAATATGAATATATAGCATTGCTATACTTTTTTTAAATGGCATTTTTTTAAAACGTCTGTGTCGTGCGTATAACTTGCATGATTATATGATTATTTACTACGTAATTATGAACATAACTTGTGTAATTATGATATAACTTGCGTAATTATAAATATAACTTGTGTAATTTATTTTTTATAACGTGAGTAATTTTACTTTGCGTAATTATATATATATATAACTTACGTAATAAAATATATAATTTGCATAATTATGAATATATATTGCATAATTATGCACCTTATGTTCGTAATTGTGACGTGTATGAAACTACCATTCACCAAAAACACTGTTTTGCCCTAATGACTTTATACGCTTCGAACGAAAAGCATATTTTATATACTAACTGGCCTCTATATATAATTGATATCTACTAATAACCTCTCGTTATATATAAAGATACTATATTCAAAAGAGTAAAGTTACATATATCTATATTATTGCAAGTCAATGTACGTAGAAGGCATTTGAGAGAAAACCATTGAATGATTTTTGAAGTTTAAAGAACGTGTATAATTTGTGGGCGAAACCTACACGCTACGGTAGAGGTTTAAAATTTGTAAGGCTTGCTTTTGATGACTTGTGTGTTATAACTCATTCTACGGAGAAAGTTCACATCGAAACACTGTTAAATCAAAATTTTATAAACATCATATTTATAAGGTTGTAAGAGAAAAAAAAAACCGTAAAAAATGAAACTTTAATAAGTAAAGAAAGCAAAACGCGAAAAAATGAAGAAAGAAAGCAATTAGCGGCATGCGTGAGGTACAAATTGACCAATCCATTAATATCGGCTCATATTATAAATCCATACAGATTACTTTTGGTGTATGTGTGTGTATATAATAAACAACATAATATTTGAAGACAAACATCGATGTGATATCCATTTACGTGGGAGCTGAGGGGATTAAAATATGAAAAAGGAAGCACTATCCAAAAAGTGAAGAGACACAAATATTCTTGAAGAGAGTCTCCACACAATAATATATACCATCATGTTAAGTTTCAACCACTATCCAAAAAGTGAAGAGACACAACTATATGGTGTTGATTTGTCACGTTCTTGTATTGCACAATGACATCATGTTTTCAAATGAACATTTCACTGTGATAGTCTAAATTATTTATTTGACTTGCAAAGCACGTGCAAATAATATTATTGCAATTAATTATTCTTAGTTTATGTCGAAAACAACCACTTGTATAGTAATTTGATATTAACTAAATGAAAAATCAAATTTAAAATAGATGATATTTTTTGAAGTTTAACCCGCAAAATAATTTGGGCACCTAGTTTTATATTATTGTAAGGCTTTTTAGTTTACAAAATTTCGTCCCATACTATTAAAAAATGACTATACCAACGTACCATTACCAAGTGCTTGTAATGGAGATTTGACCATGCGTCACCGTTTATGAAGACGAGATTTTATTCTAGACTTGCCAGTTGTTCTTAAGTTGATTAAACTTAGGAAAACCAATAGCCATAAGTAGTTCGTAAGAAAAGTACTATATGAAATTCACATACCAACTAATCTACCTCTAACACAATATATTTACAATATAATTTGAACACTCACTGTTTAGAAGAGCACTACTAGCACCTTGTTACCATTAAGCTAAATGCCTTTTGATATATACCTTATATGTAGCTTTTAGTCTCCAATTTTCACATTCAAGATTATGAAAATGTAAACTATAACTACTCCCAATGTTTCTCTGGATTTCATGAAAATTTCATTACTCGATTCAAGAAGGAATAGGCGGACTCAAAATTAATCACCAAATGAAATGGATGTGCGTGCTGTCATATGTTTATGAAATATGTGTGCATTCGGAATCTTATGATTTATAAAAATGTATGTCAATTACAAAAAAGGGTCTAATATTGTTAGAATGGGTGGTTTTGATATATTTGATCCCACGAGTGTTGGTTTCCACTTTTGCGATTAGAACGTGCTAGCTAGGGAACCTACGGTTTACATGATTGACGTACGTTTAATTCTAGCACTGAATATGATCCTTTGTTGACATTTTTGTTAACGGTAATGAAGCTAAGAAATATCTCATATATCCCACAAATACTTTGTCTTTTTGATTGCACTATGGTGGATATGGGAATCATTGGTGCCCAAGTACTAATCATAATGTAAGGATACAAAAACTAAAGTTGCACATGGGATATTTTATTAAAAAACATATTTGCATTTTTTTATGATGCGAAGAAAGATGTGCATTACAGAAAAATATTTGAATTTATTTGTAAGAGCTAAAACTTCAATATAGTACCTTCATGTTATGACCTGATACGACTTTGTGTAACCTAAAACAACTCATTAAATTTGACAGACTCAGTAACAACCATAATTGTACTAATGATCATAAACATGTCATTGAAACTAGTTTTTCCATTTCAAACTTAATGTGACTAGTATAATTGAAAATTTATCACTAACACAAGGCAAGGACCATTAAATCCTTTTAGTGCACTAATTGTCATACATATGTTTAACACGAAATTAATTTTTTATTACCTAATTTTATTTTGTGTAACCCTCAATAAACATAAGGAATTCATACTATAATGACTTCTTAAGAGCTAATGTTTCTCTGTGTGACTTAAAACATCTCATTAACATGTAAAAATGCACATTATTTACTAATTATCATATGCATCTCTTTAGCATGATCATGTCATGTTGAGGCCTAATGAGACTTTGTGTAACATAAAGCAACTAGCTAACACATGAATCGACCTCCTAAGGCTCGTCAATGTAATAATCATCATACCCATGTTAGCTTGACAAAAATTAACTTGTGGCTTCTATCATTTTAGAGAAATAATAGTGGATTAGTTAACACTCACTCGAACTAATATAGACTTTCGCATTTATGTGTCAACACCTATCTAGTATTAACTCTTTTATGTGTTGTGATTTATTCTACAAGTTATCATAATAAATATTTTCTTAGTAGTTCTTAAACAGGGTCAAGAAATATTTTGATAACAAATTTTAAAAGCGGTTGGTTTATTTATAACCAACCAAATTATGCAAACTAATAATTCTTTTAACTAATTATATCTGGCCATCTATTTAAACTATTTTTTAATTTAAAAGGACAAAGATGTCTTTTAAACTTATTCATTATTATATAATATATTTAAAATAACTTTTCCCCTTCTTCTTTAAACCATAATAAAATTTTAAACGAGTTATTTTGTTTATAAAAAATATGTTATAAAAACAAGCTTCTTCTTATATTTATTACAACTGTTTTTTACACATGTGAAAATTTATTACACTTATTTTCTTACACATGTGTAAACTGATTGTTTTGTAAACTAACTTTTTTTTTCCTTCTAAACTAAAACTACATAAACATTATATAATTCAATATTAATAAAAATCAAAATTTATATTTAAAACTAAATCAAACATATTTATGGGAAGAACTTTTACACGTGCAAAAATATAAGCAAATGGCTATTACGTGAAATCTAACAAAAATTTCCTTGCATTTCTAGTTTGACGTACTATTACGTGAAAACTAACAAAAAAATGTATTACAAAAAAGCAGAAAAAAATATTTAAAATAGTTATTAGCATGTTTTAAAAAAACTTTTAAATGTTAGTTAACATTTACGTATATGTATAAATTGCCATTTATGCATGTGAAAAGTGAATTTACACATAAGTAAAGTGAGTTTTCATAGATATAAAATTATAATTTATTTTTTTTGGGTAACTTTATGCATGCGTTAATCATTTTACTCATGTGTAAAATCATTTCTACACATGTACCATTTTCCTATACCATTTGTAATCAATGTTCACTTTATCATTTTCCTATAACTAATTCTTTTTAATATAGTTCTTTCACAAAAGATGTTTGAAAATCAAGGCAAATAAGATTATTATGTTTTTAAATATAATTGGACAATCAAGGTAGAGGAAATTATTATGTTAAAAACAATTTACATTTGGATGCGTAGAAGATTCCAAACCTATTATATGGTAAATACGTATTTGGACTTTGATAAAATCACAACCTCCCATACTATAAAAACGGTAGAATCAAAATAGTTTAATTTAAACCATACAAAAATCTATACCCATTATCACGTGTAAACTTAACTATTTACATAGATATAAACTTAATATTTACATATGTGCAAAGTTGCATCTAACCATGTGTAAAGTGACATTTACACACAGGATCGGTCCTGAGAATTGATCAGTTGGGTCAACTTGTTTATTTAGATGTTTGGGGCCCATATCAGTTTACTAGTAAAGAAGGATACTCGTATTTTTTAACAATTGTTGATGATTACTCTCGGGCTGTATGGGTTTTTCTAATGAAACATAAAGATTAAGTTTTTGAAAACATAAAATATTTTTTCAATCTTTTGAAAAATCAGTTTAATCAGTTTGTAAAGATTTTCAGAAGTGACAATGGCACTGAATTTGTTAACAATCAAATGAGTAGTTTCACAAATGAGCATGGAATTATTCACCAAACTACATGTGCCTATACACCTCAACAAAATAGAATAGTTGAAAGAAAACATCGACATTTGCTAAATGTGGCTAAGTCTCTTTTGTTTCAAGGGGGTCTTTTTGGAGTGAGTGTGTTCTGACAGCTGCTAATCAACAGAACCCCATCTTCTGTGTTGCTTGGAAAAACCCCTTATGAATTAATTCATAATTTTGAGCCTTCTTTGTCTCACCTTCGTGCTTTTGGTTGTCTATGTTTTTTTACTCATTTAAACAATATTGATAAGTTTGGTAAACATGCCTCAAAATGTGTTTTTGTGTGATATTCTTCAAATAAAAAAGGGTATAAATTATGGGATTTGGAACTTAAACAGTTTGTTATCTCTCGAGATGTCAAATTTTATGAAGCTATCTTCCCTTTTAAACAAAAAACTCAAATCATGACTTAGTATCTGAATCCCATGATTTCATGAGCTTAAAAAACTTTTTTGACCTTTATGAGAAAAAAGATGACCACTCTCCCAATGATGAAGTGAGACATGAGACAGGGTCTCCTCATGGGTCTCTATAGCCTGGTAGTAGCAGTATTGAAGCTATTGAAAGTGTAGCTGAGCAACAGCTGCCCAGTAGCTCTACAGCTCCCACTCGCACGGTAGAGGATGAGGGGGTCATCCCTGATCCATTTCCTATTAGGGATCGTACAAATTCTAAGGGAACAGGATCTCAAGGTGAGATCCTGCTGGTCTACGAAGGTCAACAAGAGAGGTTGTTCTTCCTTCTCGGTTTAATGATTATGTCTTAACTAACAATGTTAAGTATGGGATTGAAAAATATTTAAACTACTCACGTCTGTCTGATAACAATTGGTGCTTTATTTCGAATCTAAATAAAAACTCTAAGCCGAAGTCCTATAAAGAAGCTGCTCTAATTCCTAAGTGGGTTGAGGCTATTAATCTAGAAATGGAAGCCTTAAGTAGAAATAACACCTGGGAATTAGTGGATCTTCCTAAGGGATGGAAGCCTATAGGCTGTAAGTGGGTCTATAAGATTAAGAATAAGGTTCGGGGGAAATAGAAAGATACAAAGCTAGGTTGGTTGCTAAGGGGTTTTCTCAAAAAGAAGGGGTAGACTTTGATGAAACATTTTCTCCTGTTGTGAAAATGGTAACTGTGAGATGTGTTCTTGGTCTTGCGGTAAATCAAAATTGGTCTATTTTTCAACTTGATATTAATAATGCTTTCCTGTACGGAGAGTTACATGAGGAGGTGTATATGACACTTCCTGATGGATACTTTTCAAAAAATGAAACTAAAGTTTGCAAACTGCTTAAGTCCTTATATGGCTTAAAACAAGCCCCTCGTATGTGGAATAAGAAACTTGTTAGTGTGCTGACTGAGTTTGGGTTTGTTCAAAGTCGCTGTGATCATTCTTTGTTTATATTGAATCGTGGGTCTGTGTTCCTGGTCTTACTAGTTTATGTGGATGATATATTACTAACTAGTAATTGTTTATCTGAGATTAGTAAAGTCAAACTGATGCTTTAGGATAAGTTTATGATTAAAGATTTAGGTCTGTTAAAGTATTTTTTTGGTATTGAGGTGATGCAATATGATGGTGGCATCTGTCTTACTCAACGAAAATACTGTTTAGAGCTTCTTTCTGAGTTTGGAATGACTGGCTGTAAGCCGGTTTCAACTCCTATTGAGCAGCATCATGTTTTGACTCGAGAATGCTGTGATCATTCTGATCCCCTGCTTAATATTACTGGATATCAACAACTGGTTGGCAAGCTCATTTATTTGTCTCATACACGCCCTGATATCGCTTATGCTGTTCATTATTTTAGTCAGTTTATGCATAAGCCTTTAGAGGGGCATTTGAGAATTGCTCTTCTCCTCTTAAGGTATCTTAAAGGCACCCCTGGTAGAGGCATTCTGTTTTCAAAAGGCTCAAAATTTAAGCAGGCTGTTTACGCAGATAGTGATTGGGGAAAGTGCCTTGAAACTCGAAGGTCGGTTACTAGTTTTTGAATCTTTCTTGGAAGTTGTCTTGTTTCCTTGAAAAGTAAGAAATAAAGTACTGTCTCAAGATCTTCAGCTGAGGCTGAATATAGGTCTATGTGTGCTGGTGTGTGTGAGGCTGTTTGGATTCAAAATCTCTTACTGAGTTGGGAGTGTTTGTGTCTCTCCCTATTCCTGTTCACTGTGATAATTCCACTGCTATTTCTATATTTGCAAATCCTGTGTTTCATGAAAGAACCAAACACTTTGAGATGGATCTTTTCTTCTTAAGGGAGAATATTACATCTGGTGTTATCGAAACTATGTCGGTTAAGTCGGATGTTCACCTCGCTGATATTTTTACAAAAGGATTGCTTGTCAAGTCTCATAGTTTCTTATGTGATCAGCTTCCCCTCTTTAGCCCATTTACATGATAGAGCTGAGGGGGGGTGTTAAAAGGGGGTTCATCTCATCTCTATCATTCTATTCTTTTATTATTTTTATTGGTTGTAAGTTGTGTTAATGTTAGTTGTGTTTATTTGTGAGGTTTGTCGCTGGGCTTTGGATGCTTTGATCTTAATTGCTTGTTGGGCTGCTTGCTTGTTGTTGGTGAGCTTTGGTGCGGATGGGCTTGGCAGATCCTTTGTGTTGATCCGAGATAAATAGAGAGTGTGAGAGAGTTGAGAATTCATTCACATATTCTCAATCCTCTCACATTTGAATCGTCTCTCTCGAACATTCATCTTAGGGTTTCATCTTTGGATGAAACGTTCTGTTTTCAGCAATCTGATTCTTGTATAATCAGATTCATCGTGTTGATGATCTGATCTCTTTGTTCTACATCTGCTGAGCTTTTCTTTGTGTTTGGTGTTTCATACACATTTTTTTTCTGTTGTTTGTTGTTACGAGAGATTGTTATCGCGAATATTCTTGGTAATCAATAAGAGTTATTATTTTGACATTTCCCATCATATGTACCTCTAATTTGTGATAAATTTCAACCCGACTATGTATTCAAACCAAAATTCTAATACAACTCGTTTTTCTTTTTGAAATGGATATTGTGTCGATAACATGTTATAATAATAAGGACGGAAAAGGGAAAATAAATGAAAAAATAAAATAAAATCATCTTATTTATTTTTATCTACTACTAGAAAAATAAACCTAATGAAATTTTTTTAAAGCAACATTTCCAAAAAGTTTAAATTTTCTCACAAAAAAATTATATTTGCTAACAAAAATGTTGCATTATTTAATAAAAAGGGTGCTTTAGATCAAATAAACTTTAATCTAATGCAGCCTTTCTTGAACGAGTGCTTTAAGCTAATGGAATTTTTTCAAATACTAAAAAAATATATAAATTGTAGTTACAGTAGCCGTAGGTCATATATATAGTTAAAGGTTGAAAAACGTGATTGTCTATCAATAACTATCGGTACATATATAATTGAATTTTTGTTTCTACTTTAATAAAGATAAAGATACTATATATATTCAAAAAAGTACTGTTATGTATTTATAATTTTTATAGGAAATCAACATAAACGCAGTATTTGAGAAAATACTATCAAATATTATATGAATTTTCCTTGGCATGCATTATTTCCATTATTATTTAAAGATATATACACAATCCATTCATGTAGGAGTTGAGGGCACTAATATATAAAAAGAAAGCATTATCTAGAAAGTGAAAAGACACATATATTCTTGAACAGAATCCACATACTTGCGATGTATTCCATTGTGATATATATTCCACTTGCTAAAAGTAATTATAAAACGATATTAAAAGATAAAATATTGGTTATTTGAATTTTTATTATTTTTTTAAAATAAATTAATAATTTTTTTTCAAAACAAACCATTTTAAAAATATTAAATTTTTTTGTTATAACTCTCAAATTTAATTAATTTGGTTTGTAAAAATTTTACTTTTTAAAAACATCAATTTTAAAATATTTTTATTTTTTAAAAGAGTTTGATGTATTAGAATTTTCTTATTTTATAAAATTTTGCTTTTTTTGAAAATAATATTAATAAAAAGATCACTTTCATAATTTATTTCTAAACTATTTAAGAACTTGAAAATTTTAAAAATAACGTTAGTAAAAACACTAATCATTCCTATTTTGCCCCTCATTTAATAAACTTTTTCTAATTAATATATTATTTAAGGCATAATATCAATACATGAACTAATAATATGAGATTATTTATTTCAATACATATAATATTATATTATTATAATACATTAAATTAAAATTAAAATTTACAAAAAAGTATTATCTTATTTAAATACTTAAGTGTATAGTTACTTAATATTTCTAGAGCAACAACAACAATAAGAATAATAATATATTATAACTATAATTATAATAGTAGTAGTAGTAGTAATAGTAGTAGTAGTAATAGTAATAATAATAATAATAATAATAATAATAATAATAATAATAATAATAATAATAATAATAATAATACCAAAGTATAATAAGTGTTTAAGGCAGGTCGGAGAAAAGACTCGGTGACATGCGTCGTATCGTACTAACCAACGCACTATCTCTACTATCTTATTAACCATCTTTGTAGGGCAAAATAGACATTTTCATAATTTTAAGACACTTAATAGGGACAATTTGGATATTTAATCTTTCGATCATTGTGGTTAAATTTTGTTACTTAATGGCATATTCTTTACATTAAAAGATTAAATATAAACATTAATAAACTATCACAAAATGTATATTCTAATTAAAATTTAAATTTATAGAGTTTTCATATTTTATTTTAGTTTTTATCTTATGTCTATATAGGTTTTTTGAATGTTTTAGGGTCACAGATATTTTTTAAATATTTTTTAAATTTTATTAAACAACGATATTTAAAGAAAATATTTATTCAAATTTAATTATTCTATAAATAACTAATAAGATTATTGATTGATATAAAATGAGTTAAAAATGAATAAATGGTGTAAGCAAAGAAAAAGTTAGATTAAACGTAGTTAGTCATTTTAACAATTGATGTACGCTAATTGACAATAACCAATTAGTATTAGTCTATGATGGTATAGCTACCACTAATATAAAAAAATAAGAATTAATAATATTTTTATATTAAATACAACTTAAGGTGTTTAATATCATAAACTTTCTAATCATATTTCGGTCATAAAATTTTTTTTGTGAAATAATACCATCATTTTTCATATAAAAGTAAAAATATCTAATTTTTAAGAGTATCTTTAATGCATTGCACTTCCAAATTGTATTTTTTTTGTTTAAAGTTTTTGCATTATGAACTTTGATGACTGCATATACCCCACCTTAACGTTTTAATTTTAATTATATATATATATATATATATATATATATATATATATATATATATATATATATATATATAGAGTATATGAATTTATTAATTCAAAACTATAACTATTAATTTACAAAATAGTTCTTTAAAATTAAAGAAATAGTGTTTAAGAAATAAAATATTGTTAACTCATTTTTGAAATAAAATTTCACGGTTGTTTATTTTTATGTTAAGTATTTAATAGCTCTAAGATTTGTGAATAAGAGGTAAAACTATATAATAATTTGTGATCAAGAGGTTAAACTATTCAAATCATTTTTACATCAAAATAATTTATTATGTCATATCTATAACTTAAAAAATAGACTAGTTTTGGATAACCTAATTAATAATTATTTCTTTTGAATGCATAACTTATAAAATTGAGTATAAAATCCAAAAGGTAAGGGTTTAACGGTCAATCTTGTGGTTTTTTATAAAAACATATGCGCTTCCTTTTTATTTAATTTTTTAAAGAGTAAAATGTTATTTTCGTACCTGACGTTTTGTTGAATTTACTATTTCAATCCAAATTTTTTTTTGCCATTTTAGTGACTGTAGTTTACTAAATGTTGTCATTTTCATACACACCACTAATACCTTTAAAACTCCGTTAAATATGAGGATATTTTAGTATTTTTCAACATCTTAATTATCCAATTAAAACAAATTAATCAATTAATATTCAATTAAAACTAAAAAATATATGAAGCGACTCGTGAGACCAGTTGTTTTGATTAATTATAACATATGTTGTTCGATTAAGGTCTGCTGTGAGATTTCAATTAATTTTCATGTTTTGTTTGAACGTGTACTGTTGTTTGATTGAAGTTTATTGTTGTCATATTTTGTTTGATTGAGGTTTGCTATTGTCACGTTCAAACGTGACAATAGCAGACCTCAATCAAGAACTCATCAAATAAAGCATGCAACAACAAATTTCAATCACACAGCAGAACTCAATCAAATAACGGTATACGTTCGAACAAAATATGGCAGACCTCAATATAATAACATGGGATAGAGTTAATAGAAACTTTATGTTTTGGTGTATTAGAGAATTAGAATTTTTACTTTTTAGGGTTGTAAGTTGTTTTACATTTTACCTACAAAATTAAAATACTTGTAATTGATAAATAACTAAATAAAATAATAAATTAACATGTATATAATATATAAAAACTAAACTAAAAAATAATTCGAGCGAAACCGAGCGAGCGACGAGCGAGCATACCTTTGCTCTTGCTCGGTTCGTTTTGAAACCGAACCGAGCCGTTCGGTTCATTTACAATCGACCGGAAAACCGAACGAGCAAAATTTCGAGTATTTTTCGAACGAGTGCGAGCGAGTTTTGAACATCGAACTATTTGATCAGCCCTACTACTATATCTTGAAGTATCAAGATAGGGGGGCGATAAAAAACCACTGACGTTGGTCTATTTTAATATGCTATTTTCAAAAGGTTTAATTAAAGTTAATTGGTTGTGATAAGTGTGGATAGCTTTTTGACTATTGAATCTATTATTTTGAGTATGAATCTCGTGGAAGACATTTCTTTTTCTTGCTTTTTTTTTTCTTCTACTTTTTTCTTAAATCGTTTTCAATTAAATTTTTTGAGCAATTTTATCGTTTTAATGTTAGGTCCAATTTACATAGCAATTTGTTTGACGAAATACTATTTTTATGTATAACGAACTATCACAATTTTATACATTTTTTTTTGTTTAACCATATGTTAGTGTCACTAACGCCAGATACACAATAAAGGTTATTTGCACGCCGTATCATGAGACTTAATTCTTAATTAAGTTAAGTTTTTAAATTTTCCATCACCGCACATGCTAACTATATAGAGCTGACTTGCCACGTTCTTGTATTGCACAACGACATCATGTTTTCAAATGAAATTTTACTTTGGTATAAATGTCTCTTTTCTTGTTTAACCAAAACTAAGAATCATATGCACATAATTTTACTAATTTGATAAACCCGTTTAGCATAATTATTGTTGGGCTATGTTGAACTAACAACATAAAATTAATTTGATAACGACTAAAATATAGTTAAATTGCTTTAGTAAACACATGTATTATATAGGTTGAATAAATAAAATATTAAATATAATAAAATTTTATTAGTTATAAAACGATATTCGAAGAAAAGATACGATTGAAATTACGTATTAGTAAGGATTATAAGTAATAAACAATGATATCAACTTTTTAATTTTTTTTTTGTGTATTTTCAAAAATAAATTAAATATTTTATTTCAAAACAAACTATTTAAAAAAAATCAACTTTTCAGTTATTTTCGGTTAACTAAATTTGTGACAGACATTAGCTGATAGTAAATCATCCAAAAAGTGAACCATAAGTTTCTCTCACTGAATTTCACAATCATGATTATCAAAATGTTCACTATAATTTGAGGAATATATCATCATCAGCATACAAAGTTCACAGGTTTATTTATATCGCAATGGGTGGACTAGAATTAATAACAAATGAAATGAATTTGTATGGTTTCATTTGGTATAGCAAATCGGTTTATGAAATCACGCAGACAGAAGTTGCGAAATTGTGTTCTTTGATACGTTAAAGGAACCATAGGCTATGGTATATGGTATCGAGGGCAAAAGGATGCAAATATTATTGGTCAAAGTGATAGTACATAGTAATGCAACGGATAGAAGTGACAGGAATAACACGACAGGTATGGTCTTCTATTACAAGGTGGACCAATTGCATGTAACAAGTTACATGTGAAAAAGAATGAAATTATCAAGAAAATAGTGAAGTGGCAAGTTGTGTGAAGAAAAGAAGAATGCCATCCACCACTGTTGTTTGCTTTCCTTTGCATATCTATACTGCATTTTCTTTGTAGATCATAATCTCATTTTGAATATATGATTATTTGTAATCTGGATTGAGTCACAGCTCTATTTGTATAACTGGCTCTTATACCATAAAGAACATATGATCAATCTAAAGAGAGAATACTAATCTAACCCTTTATTATTATTATTATTTGTTCTAACATAAATTAAAGCATGACAAACCATCGTTGAAACATCAAAGAGGAAACATCCTATATTGATCGAGTCATGGGCATTCATACTCTTGTTTGTGCATTATCTTCTATGATAATAACCTTGCGGAATTGTCTCTCTTGGTACATATTGAACACCATAAAGAGTTCCGATTCATGTGTAGTGGTTCTTCTAGCGCGCTATTGTATATCTGACTTCAAACATGTGATATGAGCACTATGTACTGTCCAGGACCCAAGTCTACTATTGTCTCCTTCAACTTTTTCTATAAGATTGCATGTCTTATTGTCCTTGTTGATTGTTAGTTTGCTTTGGCCACCATTCAACCTCTAGTTGACCGATTTATCGCAATTGTAACATTGAATTGCCTCTCTTGATTAACTCTAATCTCTGGGCTAACTTTATTGAATGTAACTTCGAATTCTCTGGTTTCCATTTGATGA
Organism: Flaveria robusta; assembly: GCA_025506415.1. Classification (NCBI taxonomy): domain Eukaryota; kingdom Viridiplantae; phylum Streptophyta; class Magnoliopsida; order Asterales; family Asteraceae; genus Flaveria; species Flaveria robusta. The sequence continues at coordinate 134,940 of JACCIZ010000053.1, forward strand.
TTTCTCCACCTTCACCTTTTCTTTTAAAAGATTATTGATCCACTCTCCAAACCTACTCTTAAATTTACATCAATATCCACCATAGTAGTACTAGAACCAACAACCACTTGCGCATGAACACTTTACTACACATCATGATAGCGAGCGTTTTGGTCATCACTTTTACCTGAAATGCCTTCTCTTCTGATTTCTCAACAGACTCCTAAAGTTGTCTTTGATCACAGACTAACAGAGAACTCATTGTTTCATCATATGTATATGTTGAGAGATCCTTTAACTTTTCTATGGTGGAAACAGCATGAGTAAAGTCTGTGGTTAGATCGGCTGACTCCCGTGTTATATATGCTCGATCTCATGTCTCTGAAATCACTAATCAACAATTGAGAACTCTTGTTTTTTGGTCAGAGAAACCCGTATCAGGTTGTCTTTATTTTCAACTAAGGAATGCGGTATTCAGATCTTTTGTGTTGTAAACTTTTTGTCTTGCAAGTTGATGTCAACTTAACTGTTATGGATAAAAGATTTTGATTTTTTGACATGCTTTTTTCGGAAACATCTAAAGTGAACGTAAATTTTACACCTTTTTTAATTATTTGAAACTAAAACCGGCCTCTAACTGCTTTTCATAGAAGTGTCACAAAGAAGGACCAAATATAGTGACAACTTTTTTTTTGTCACTAATAACTCCATGACTAAATGACCTTTCCTTGTAGAGCCGGTTTGTCTATTATCATTAGTAGTTAGGTTGTTATATAAGATGATTACTAACTTTTGTGAATCCATACGGGGTACTAATTAGTTGATATTAGTTGAGGCTCATTCAATAAGTCTATAATAGTTTTTCTAGAACAACCAAGTCGAGACACTCTACAAATAAAAAGGGTCGATAAAAAGAACTAGGGTAATTGGGCATTTTGATCTATGGCGATGAAATGGCAACATTTCGTCGCTATAAGGTTCATGGATAATAGAGTCATGTTAATAGGTTCTAGAAAGTCGTCAGGACTGCTGTCGTTAGTATAGGCTACAACCTTTTTAGCGACACAACGATAAGCCGATAGCAAGAGAGGTTATGAAATTTTGGGGGAACCTAAATGAGCGTATTAGTTGCTTTATCTTGTATAGTATGTTCGGATTACATGTTGTCGGCATAGGGTATTTAAAATAAGCCACAGATATTTTTAATTTCTTAGAAATATATGTCCGTAGCATGTCGTCTATATAGATTGAATATATATATTTTTTTAATTTTCTTCTATATTTTTTGGGATAAAAAAATTGGATAAAAGCATATGCTCTATGGTGACGACAGATGGGCGGGACATCTTTTCAGTACGGCGTGCTACTTTTTAGCATGTCACTTAAACATGTGTCGAGAAACATTTGCCAATGACACTCTGTCCTCGCTATATCTCTAGTCGGGACAAAACCATTCTCCTGTAGCGACATTTTCGAAACCCACTCCTGAATATATCAATGTCAACCATGAGATTAAAATACTTAACCATTTGGGAAGAACGTTTATAACATAATAGATCTACCATGGAAAATTATTTGTCGAGCCTGTTCACGAGTTTAAACAACTTTTTTATTTATATACTTTTATTTAATCTCTCAAATATATATTTATATAAATAATTACTATTATATAAAAACATTGTGTTGGAATATGTTAATAATATACACGGGAGCTTAAGCCAAATCGTGCTTGAAAATTTTCAAACTCAAAAAGCTCAAGTGATGAAATAAAACTATGCACGAGTTGAGCTCGGACCTTTGAATTGAAACTCTACAAGAGTTGAGCTCAAACATGAGCTTAAATGAGCTCAGACTTTGTTGATTTACACTTCTCTTTAACACTCATAGTATCATTCAAATAACCAAGCATCTAAACAAATAATCAACTAATAAGGTGATTGAAAAATAGTTTTTAATATTTATTTGGGTTTAAACTTTATATAAAGTATTAATTGGTAAAATGGGTTTCGATATATGGGTATAATAATACATGAACAAATGCTTTATGGGCTTAATAGTTAATTGTTTACTTTATATGTAATTTATTGAAAATACTCTTTTAAAATGGCATTAATATTTTATATTTGTTAATTAATTTATGGGGTTGGTATCAATATATTTGGGTTTGTCTCAAAATTTTATGCGGTTCGGCGGCAAAATTTTATGAGGGTCGATCGAGATTTGATCGTATATTTACCATTGAAAATAAAATTTTCATGGGGTGCAAGGACCTCGTCTTTAATCATAAATACGTCCGCCTCTGATCTCCAATCGATTAGTACAGTAAAATTTACGTCGGAAAAGAAAACGTGTTCAAGCAATTAATATGTGGTGTAGAAGCTGAGCTTCTGCCCAGCAATTACAACGGTGCTCGCACAAAGTCAACTACTATGTTGTACTTACAATTGGCAAGCTGTCAATCACATATGGGATGATGAAATCAACTGTAGCTCTTAATGCACATGACTGTATAAAGACCTTAAGGATGTCTACTCAGTTTACTTCATCATATCGTTGGTATTCTTTCTGAATACGATTTATGTATATGGAGCACGATGTGGACACATACATGCACCATCAAGAAAGTAACAGTGTAATGAAGCTCAATTATGTTACAACATCAAGGACCCTTTAGAAAAGAATCCACAATAAACACTTTAATCACTTGAAATGAATGGCTAAGACTCGAATGCAATCAACAGCAACTCCAACTAACTAGAAGAAATCAGTGATATTTTTAAAGGCCCATTTTTGGATAGGCTATGCACCATCATGTGTAGACAACACTGTTATTAATAATAATAAAAAAAAAAAAAAAAGCTCGAATACGATCAACACGTTGCTTAAATAAAAAAATAATTCATTTGTGCAAGTTTTTATCATTAGAGAATACATCATAAGACCCAAAAATGACTTGTTACAAATAAATATTGATTTGCATAATCTAAACCTACCCACTAACACATATAACATGACACATTAAGGACTAATATGTACAAGTAATCATTCACATGTATCATAAGACCTAAAGTGATTTGCTACAACTGAATGCTGTTTTATGTTACCTATATTAACTTGATATAAATATGCATATCATTAAAAATAAAGTGGCTTGTTGTGGCCTATATGATGCATTTCCAAAAATATTAAGGCCCATTAATGTACCAATTATCATACACTATCCAAATTAAAGGTCAATTTGGCTAGAACATCAAGGGCACATTTAGAAAAGTAACCACAATGAACAAAGCTTTAACACAAGATAGGGACCACAACACAAGAAAGCACATAACACAAGAAAGCACATAACACAGACTCCATCTAACTAGAAAAAATCAATGATATTGACACAAACACTGTCTCACAAAATAGGCAAGAACAAAAGGCAAATACACCAAAAATAGGCCAAAATTTAACCATATTCACTAGCTTCACTTTAACACTTCAAAATATTTTTTTTTCTACTAATCGCAAATAGGCCCTTTCTGAGAGTCTCTTTGCTTGTTATAGCAAAATTAAGTTAATACATTTGAAAATTTTGTATTAAGCCTTATAAATGTTGCATTAGCCTAAATCAATATTTTTGACGAAAGCTGCATTAGGTGAATTTGAATTAGATCTAAAACAACCCTTTTCTTATATAATACAACCTTTTTATTAGAAAATAAAACATTTTTATTAGAAAAATGCAACCTTTTTATTAGCAAATACAACTCTTTTTTAAAAGTTGCTTTACAAAAGTTACGTTAGACTCATTTCTCTAGTATATCTCACACAATAAGCAAAAACAAATGGCAAATGCACCAAATATAGGTCAAATTTTAACCATATTCACCAGGTTCACTTTAACCCTTGGATATGTTTTTTCCTTGTTTGGATCGACTAACCCTAAATAGGCCCATTGTTTTTTTTTCCCTTTCTAAGAGCCTCTTTGCTGTTAGCATTGACTTAATGACACATAGGCCCCATCTTTTTGGTGATAAATATTCTCTGTCCTAATTCAAAATCTACAATGATTGATAGTGAAAATGAAACAACTTTCAACTTCAAAGGGCCATTCATGGATAGGCTCTACGGCACTATCTGCGAATGAAAATCATTTTAAAAAAAAACAATTAACTTGAAAATGATCAAATCAGCATCACACATGAATGGCTAATGTTTAAGAACGAAATAAGGTTATATTTCAAATCGAGAGTGCACTTAATTGTATAGCACCTCGATAACCTTTTACTTTGCAACAAGTGAATATGTTTCATTCATACTATAAGTCAAGAATGTTGTACAAGTTGTTTAAAATACCATGTCAAAGACACTATACCGACCGTCATGATTTACTAGAACATAAAAAAAAATCATAAAATTTGAAAGTAAATAATAATTGGTGATTTAAAAGGGGAATATTACCAACAAACCATAAAAGGCGGTGAACCACCTTTTGGTTATGGCCTATTGAAAATTTTTCAATGCCCTAGTCATTGTTATTCACTTGATGATGCTAAGATAAGGTTACAGATAACATCCCCTCTAGCTATTTAATCCTTTTATCCAAGTGTGCCCGATTGGTATCACTCGCATAAGACTTTTTCTTTAGAGAAAAATTGCATAAATAGTTCATGTGGTTTGATCAGATTGCATGATTGGTCCAGACTTTTATAATTACAAAGTTAGTCCAAATTTTTATGTATTCATTGCAAATTTGATCCCCAAATTTTACAAAAGTGCAAAGTTAGTCCAAACTTTTATGTGCCGTTGCACTTTTGGTCCCTAAAATTAAATATAAAAATTAATTTAAATTTTATAAAATGCTTAAAAAATGAATGAATTTAATACCAGGGACCAAACATGCAATTATTACACAAAAGTTTAGACTATCTTTGTAATTTTTAAAGTTTAGGGACTAAACATGCAATTTGATTAAACCACAGGGACTATTCATGCACTTTTCTCTTTTCTTTATTTGAAGCATTTGTTGTTAGTGTTTTGTGACACGTATATTAAACATAGATCTAGCAAAATTTTCTACATATATTAAGCAATAGCATACCAAAAATGGCAACGTTTCCCTTAGTTAACACCCTCGAGCCTCAGTGATGGGTGTGCGAGATAGTTTTCTTGAATCTCACAGTAATAATTTCTATATATAGTAACTAGAAGCTCACCATAAGTGTCAACCTCTTTCTATATATATTAACTACAGTTGATTTTCTCATCTTTCTATCAAACCTTCTTATTTTATACCCTCTTAGTGTTAGTTTTTGCTAAATGAAATGTTATAGCTAATGTCTTTCGAACTAAAATATGACATTTGAGGTTTAGGAATCCATGTCTTTGTATTTGGTTTCACCTTTATAGCATTGTAGACCACATATGTTGAATATTTGTGGTGGTTTATAAATTAAGTCCACCCAAAAAGGCATTGGTAGTGAGGAGTACTCTTGTAACAACCTAAGTAAAGTTTGCCAGAATATTATTTGTTTTGCCTTGATGGCTCGCCGATCTAGAAATTGATTATGGTTTCGTTGACACCTGCAGAATAGCTTGACCAAGTGAGTGTGTCCTGATAAGAAGGTTTCGACCCAAACCCCTTATATGTACAATAGGCTTCATTCCCCCCTAGCCAAGGTGTAAACTTACATCTAATAAAAATAGCAATAAAAATTGAAATTGTAAAACATACATACCTACAAGCAAAATAACCTGTAACTTATATGCCTGTAAGCTTGTAATCATGTAACTTCTAACTTGAGTAAGAACTTGCAAGTGTAACATGTAACTTGTATCCTTAGCATGAAACTAGTAATCAGAAGCATGTAAACTTGTACCTGTAACACATAAACTTATATAATCATAAAATGATAAGTTGTGAGCTTCTAATCGTATAACTAAAAGCTAGCTAAACTTGTAAGCTTATAAAAATATGCGAACTCATGAACATGAAAAAATCATGAAAGTCGTGAGCATGCAAAAGATGTAATTATCTCATAACATCTTAAAGTTACAAGTAATCATCGTGCTATATAATAAACAATAGGTTATCCATAAAATCAACTTGTGAGCACGTAAAACTTGTAAAACAACATAGAAACAATAATGTTGCATAGTAGAAGCAAATCGATCTTCTCTAAAAGGATTTGTTTTGCTAGTACGAGTAACTTATCGTGAGTCTTGGATGGAAAATCCATTGAGGCAAAGTTGAAGACATCCTAGTGTGATTTACTTTGACAGTCAGAGCTAGGGGTTGGATTGTTTTGCCAATAATAAAGCCGGGCTTCCTAAGAATGGAGGAGATATAAGTTTCAACTCAGTTGAGGGGCAAAATGAGACCTTTCTGACAAGGGTGGTGAAATTTTTTTGCCGGCACGCGTTTGATGTGGGTGAGTAATTTGTTAGGTAGAAACAAAATTGTAAGTTAATAAATAGGCAACCCATAAGATGCAAAGCAGACAATATCCTAACATAATCTTCATCAATATCATGTGTACAAACAATAACAATCTTTCTTGTCAGGTCTTCATTGAATAAAGTTTCTCATTAGTAAAAATTTAATTACAAACAATTCACAAATAATGTTAAACAAGAAAGCCATAGGGACTAACTTGTAAAAGTTTTAAAACCCAGTTATTCCCCCCCCCCCCCCCCCCCCCAACCTCCGGCCATCTTTGACGAGGTAAAATCTTCAAAAATTAACCATTTTAATTCAATTAAACCGTAACTCAACTTTCAAATAACAATTTTAAACTCAATGCCACGCTCCTATGCGATTATACCTGCGGTTACGTTGGTTTTGCCTAAACTGAAACTTATTAAAACCAAATTTTGTTTCAAACTTGAATCCTATCAATCGAATCAAATCATCAAAATGAAACACGAATAAAATAAGTATAACAATGATATCATCATCAATTAGTCAATAAACATTTAAATCATTAATAAATTCAATACAAAACATCCGAATCAAATCCTTGAGTCATTCAATTCGAAACCGTTTGATCTAGAAACTATATAACTAGCGGGAAGCTATCTGCACTCTCAATTACTATTGAAATACACACACATATCAAGTTCAAACACCACCTTCATCACAAACCTACAACTATATAGTTAATCTGGTTGTTGAGATTTGATTAAAAACAATTTAATAAATCGGTCTTAGCTACCTTTATTGTATTATGATAAGTAAGATCGTCTCCACAGGGAATTAGTGAAAAGTGATTCACTAAACTAAAACTGATTACGTACATGAAACTTGAAAGCAAAACTTAATATTTTGAATAATTTGTACTAACACGATTACGAAAGCAACAAACTTTTAGAAAGATTTTAACATTAACAAGAAAGTAATCATTTTTGGTTTTTCAATTACGCAAGATCAACAATTAGTACTTTAAACTAGGGTTTGCTAAAACATAATGCCTAAGATTTCAACTTTTGATTAACGTAACAACAAAGGATCAAACTTTTAAAACTCGTTTGTTCACAATGTTATTAATTTATCTATATCAAGTTATCTACTTCTCTCATGAGCTAATGATGCAAGAAAGTCAAAAACTAATGATAAAGCAAATAACTTTATTTATAGAGAAACTTTTTACCTTAATAAGAAGGTGTAATGGCATTCAAAACTCAAGGGTCAAAACATAAACCGTAATCATACATAGCAACTATCTTTCTTAACAATAATCTTCCACCCGTAAGCAACCACCACGAACTTAGTCACTCATCATCTTTATTATATCTTCAATCTTGATTTGATGATGAATGTTGGTGATTTGAGATGATTAGAGGATGTTCCAAGGGCTGAATTTCGTTCAAAAAATCGTTCTTGGGGCTCAAGGAAAGTGTCCCTCTAAACTCTAATGATTGGGGTTTAAATAGGATTTAAAATTTGAACTAATCCTCCAAATATCACGTTAAACCTTAACTTACGGCCTACCTTCAACCAGATGCCCAAACCTTCAGTCTTACAGGCTTCCCAGACAGACTCAGCACAGTGTCGTAAGTTACGGCCTCCCTAAAATTTACACAATTTTTTTCATTCTCCGCACCGTTCAAGCCATAGTTTTGCTATCTTTCGTAACCTTCTCAAATAATATGTATTAAGCTTCCTTTAACCTATATTTCAAACGCATAATAAAGTGAATCTATTGAATATCAAAATTAGATTAAAAACATAGTTTTAGCCATCTAAAACTCATACACATCATCAACACATCAATAGTTCAACCCTTTCCAGACATCTTCGATTACAATTGATCAAGGGCTTTTGTTTCTTATTATCTGTGGACGCTTCACACGCAAAACATTTAATTTCAAGCTTTCGATTGTGCCGGTTGGAAGCGCATATAGCAGATCAGCTTCCTCTACCTAGGTACGGATTGGATGCTCCTCCTGCTCGGGCAGGACTATCAAACGGCTATGATCAGACAATAGAGTATGTAAGATATTTCAGTCCTATCATTGGTAGTGGGAGATAGGGGGCAATTGGGTGAACAACTAGGATGGTTAGATAGTTTCTTATCATCATCATTCCGTCTCGATTGGGTTTCAACTACATTCACACGATTCTTATTCTTGTTTCTATCAACGTAGCATAAATTCAGATACTTATACACACACATACACTTGATTATACATGGGAATCAAAACCTCATGGTTAACTTGATTAACAATCTCAATATCATGTCCAATTGAAAAAAGTTCAAATTAGGGTTCTTAAAGAATTGAAGAAATTGGTTAATTAATGTTTTTATGATTTTCAAATCAAACTTAAATTGGATTACGGACTTTGGCCCATTGTTTTTAAACTATTATCAGTATACAGTAGGGAACTGGGTTTAATCCCGGGCATCCCCACATTATTTTTAAATCAATTTGATTATTTTTATTTTAATTATAGAATATATTATTAAATTAATATAAAACTTATTTTGTTAATTAAAATTAATTCAGAATCTAATTAATTAATTCTGAAAACTTTATAAATTAAAACTCTTTTTCATTCTACTTTATTTTAAGGATTTAAATGTTTTATAAAAAATATAAATTTATTTACATGATTTTTGAACTTTATAAAAATTTTTCAAAACTAAACGTATATTATTTCAAACTTATTTTTAAATCAAGATTTATTAAAAATATAGTTTAATAATGAATTATTTAATTAATTATTTTGATCAACTTATTAAATAATTAAATATTAAATTAATTAATTTTCACACTTTTATATTTATTTAAATATTATAAATGAAACACTCTAATAATATTTAGTTATTCTATCTCACTTATTAGTAATCATTATTTTTTTCTCAAATCCAATAGCTTAATCAAGTTATATACATTGTTTTAAATTACTTATTAGAAAACCTCAACTTCCAATTGAAACCCTAATCAATATCTAGCCTAAACAATAGATTAATTCGAGAGGAAACTCTTGGTGTCTATTCATGCATTATAAAATCCAAAGACATTTACATATATATTAAGTGAATATTCATAGCTTATTTTTATGTGTTTATTATTTAGGGAATCATGTGATAGTTATAGAATAATTTTTTATTTATTGTTATTATATTCAAAATTTAATTCAAAACATGTTATGTCATTACTTGCAATCATGTGTTCGTAGTTAGATCAACTAGATGTGATATTTCTACTTGTTTGACAAATCCTTTCTATTTGATTATTCGAAGGTGATTGAAACCTGATTCATGCTTATTCATGAGACTTCGTTTGCGGACCTAGTCAATTCAGTCATTATGTTTGATTGTTTTTTATTTGTATTTTATGTTGCACTATTACATTTTATGTCTTGATATTGTCATGTGAATTAAATTGTTTCAATCATTTTTTTCATTATATATATGTATGCAAACCTGTGATTACTCACCGGCTCATTTTTTAACTGACCCATTATTTTACCCCATGATTTTAGGAAATGTTGGACCTAGAATTAAAAGATATTTGTTATGTTTTGAATTATTGTTTGATTGTAATAAATGGTATGCCTAATATTTATCAATGAAAATTACAATTAATATTATTCCAATATATTTAATACTATATGCTATGAACAATCAATTTATCTTCGTCCACCCCGATGATTTTGCCATCGGTTGGGGTGTGACAAGTACCTCTTCAGCATTAATCCTTTTTTCTCTTTTTTGACTTAACACCAATAGCAAGCTAAATCTTCATGTCTTTATGAATACACACCTATATTCATGGTAATACGTCTATATTAACAACTTTGCCTTAGTAGCTAGCAAGTTCTCTTTTATTAATTTTAGTCATTCATCATATAAGCAATAGATTCGCATAAGAAACGTGCATTACCATTAGTGCCAACTAGATAATAGAATTAAATTAAAGTAATTTTGTATCCACCGGTTCCAAGATCCTAGACACAAAAGTTGCACAATAGTTAAAAATTCCATAATCGTATTTGTAACAAGGATAGAAGAATCATCATTGACAATCTAGGACATACTTAACATTGTTGTTATTAAAAATAGATTCAGGTACGAGCATAACACATGATAGATGAGATGAGAAATCCATAACTAATATTATGTACAGAAAGGGTATTAGGCATTTGAGCCAATAAAAGTTAAGTTGATGCAAGTGCCCCCTCTTTTCGAGAGCCCCTCGCGCATCAAGGCTAGAGTGGAGGTGCAACAACAGTAGAAGCTGGAGATGCAACAATAGCTTCGTTGAAACCCGGACCACTAAGGTGGCATGGGGATGGCATTGTTACATCAATTATTTCGATGATATACCATTAAAATATCAATAGGACAAATCAAATAGAAACAAGAAAAAGCAAGTGTAATGTTTTCTTATGAAAATGCATACCAAAATGTATGTAAAACTTAGACAAAGACCTTCCTTATATATGAAGGCAATTTTGCCAATATTTCACTAAAACAATACAAGTGTTCATGAAAAAGTATATTAGTCGGCAAATTGTATTAAGTACATAAACATAAAGGGCTATGTTCATTTAGGAACCTTAGAAAGAAGAGAACTTGGTGAATAAGCTCAAATGAAATACGATAAAACTTGTTCAAGTGGTATTGAGATTGGCTCATTGAACCTTAAACCTTAAACCTTAAATCTAAATTCTAAACAGTAATTTAAACCTTAAAGCTAAACCTAAAGCTAAATGGTAAAAGTTAAGCTTTTAATCCTAAAAGTTAAATCCTATTTTGGGTTTGCTGTACGGTTTCAGTACCATTGGAATGAGTTTAATCATAGTACATTTGACGCGGTTCTCCATGGATCCTGTTTTTTTTTTGGGGGTTCCCTTTATAAAAATATGGAATGGGCTAGTGTAATATCACTTATATTGGTGTATTGAACAATTACATTTAGAAAATAATTTTTTCTTTATTTTTTTCAAAAGTTTTCCCCTTTGTTTTCTAAATAACTTCTTTTTTTTCTAAAAAAAGAGCATTACAATGTATTTATTTATAAATTTTTACTAGTTAAATAAAATGTTTTTGCATCTTTAATTTAAGTATAATTTTGCTATATATATATTTTTTATAGTTTTTTATAGTTCATTGATATAGATTTAATGATCTTAAATTGGTGTAACAAAAAATTACATTAGTGCAACGAATATAGTACATGCAAGCAACTATGGTTGATATATCACTAAAAAAAGATTAGATACTTGGATATAAAAAGACAATATGAGATTACCTTTCAAATCATAATCACAACATTCATCAACTTATTAGTAAATAAGTAAAACTAACAAAATATCATTGAATTTATTGTTCTTTTCTAATACATATACAAATAGTTACAAAAGTCAAAAGGAACAAATAACTATATTTGCACTTGCAAGTTCTAATACATTTATTAAACTACATCTGTTAAACTACATTTTGACTTTGAACTTTAAACTTGACCTCATTCTCATCTAATTGATTCTGTCCAATTATCTTTTATTAAAATAAAAATTTTTACTCTAACATGTAATAAAAATGAGTGATTTTAGGTATTAAATTACTGATAAGAGTGTTACAATGATATAACATGGGTATTATATATTGATCTAATAGGTATTATGCTACTATAACTAGAGGTATTACATTGATGTAAAATGATCCATAACATAACAGTCCAAAATCTGCATGGCATAGACAATATAATTAAATTAAGTTCTAAAAATCCAAGCATATAATACCTTAAGCAACAACCACAATTCTTATCTATTAACACAAATTTTTGACAAATAATTAGTAAGGTGAACAAGATGAAAATATTCTACAATACTAATTCATCTCTCGATCGTTATTGCATGATTTCAGGCAAAATTCGTGTCACATCCCGGCGGAAGCGTGAAATACTTGGGTGTGATTCTTTGGCTCAGAACACATTGATCACAAATTAAATATAATAAGTAATATAACATAACATCACATATTTCCTTATATATAGATATATTTATATAGGTTACATTTATGTTCATACAAAATTTGTCAGCATAAAGACTTTTACATAATTTCATGTAACCCTAGTACAAAAGTGTTTAGTAACTGCTTCATCCTTCAGTAATAATGGATATGCGCATCCACTATTATGCTAAGATCAAACATATTTATAGTTACTTTGACACACGTCTTCCCTATTACTTCACCCCGTTCGTTGTACACATCAAATGAAAACATAACACTGTTAGTCATTTTGGTTACCTGAAAAAGTATACTCAAAACAGTCAACATAATGTTGGTGAGAACATAGGTTTAATCACTAAACAAAATGTATTGATGTAATATAAATAAGATTACAACCAAACCTACTTATAAGCCAGGTGATTTATAACTGTCACAAATACAAATCACAGAATCAGATAATATAGCATCATGACACTCATCCTGTTGGTGCAGGAAATATTTTCCTAAGTAGCGCTACCTATATTACCAGACGGTTCTTCATCCAAATTAATGGTTGTAGTTTATAGCACAATGACAGTATATCTCAAATGCCTTATTTATATTAGCATCAATCATAAAACAGTATATTTTTTCCCCCAAAACTCATAAATGTAAAAATGGGGCTATGAATCTCACCTTATTTCCAACCAAATGTCAAGTAATTCCTATAAAATAATTATTTGTTAGAATAAAACAAATTTCTTTAAAATTTTTAGCACTTTAATTAAAAATTCTAAACCAATAGGTACTATTTTCCTAAAATCATCAAAATTCAGTAGTAGAAACATTCAAAAATCTAATTTATTTCATAAAATTTCAGATCAACAATTCATAATAAACAATTTACAAGAAATTTTACAAATTTCATAATAATTGGCAAAAATACTTAGATGTCTCTAAAATTTCCAAATTCACACATACTGTTCCATTCAGAATATCATAATTTATGTAAATTTTTCATAATTTAACTCACTGTCTTGCTATTTCTTCCATTTTCTTATTATAGAATATTCTAAATTATAAAACTTAGTCATACCTGAAAAGTAAATCACGAAATTTATTCAATAATTCCTATAAAATATAAGGTCTATCATATAATTTTTCTAGATTTTTATCAGGTACGGAGATTTTGTATGACAATTTTCTTTTATTTCCTTGAATAAATTATATAAAATAATCTACCTATTATTATTACATCAAAATTTACAGAATATTAATTCTATTATTTCCCAATAATCTTCTAATTTTATTCCCACAGTCACAGTCATTTAAATATTTAATCTAATTTACCAATAATATTTATTTTTCAACCCTTTAATTTTTGTATAAAATTCTTGATTTTTATTAACCTTCAAATTTTTTGTTTTTGAATCCTTTTATTACTGGTTTTTGACAAAAATCATATGTTCATAAGACTTAGTGAGTAACTTTGATGATTCTTAAAGGGTTGGTTTACATGTGTTAATTAAACACACATATACACTTCTTATCTAGTGTTTTTAGGAGATCAAACCTTGAGTGTTGATGTAAGAAACTAAGAGAATTGCTTGAATAGCCTTGAATGATGCGCTTGGTGTGTTTGTTTCTTGAGCTTAAAGATTGATCATAGGCTTGTGGAAGCAACTTGGTTCATGTTCTTGAGGTGGTTAATAATTAGAAGATGGTTATGGGTGTGAGAACCGAAAGTATGGGATGATGGATTGAAGACCGAGAGCAGGAGAGGAGATGGGAATCGATTAGGATGGTTGCGGTATAGTGGCTTGCGGTTGTGGGGAGTGGTGGTGCACGGCTTGATGGAGTGAGGCCTGTGGAGAAGCCTTCGGCTGCGAGCTCCAAGTAGTGGAGATGGCCATCATTAGGCCTACTCCTTAGATTGATGTGGTGGTGGTTAATAGGGGTGCTTAGTCGGTTCTTAGATGAGAGGTGGCAAGCTTTGGGGAATGCTTGGTGTAAGGAATGTGCTAGGTGTCTTTCCAAGGAGTTAATGACCACTTAGTCTTTAGGCTAAGGTTAATTACTTAGTTTAGTTGCTAATCGGATATACAAGTGTCTTGATGATCCGAGAGTAAGGTTAAGATTATGTTTATGTTGGTGTTTAAGTGATTAATGGTTTGATTAGTTTTAGTTTTGATACAAAGTTTCTTGATGTAATCTTATTTGGTGATGCTTGATTAAGTTTAAGTTTTTAATACATTACATATAGTTAAGGCATCTAATATTAAGCTAACTAATCATATTACACTAAGATGGTAATCATACAATTCATATACATACATAAGTGAACATTCATGCATGCTATGCATGCTCAAATACACATTCAAGGATTCATATAATCAAAGGAAATTACCTTAATCATATTCTATACGAAATAAACATTTACTATCAATTCATAGGAAATATTAAACTACCTAACCTTGGTTTTAGGGTTGTCACTATTCGATCATTTACAACAATTAACTCGTTACCATTATGAGATATAATGAGAACGCACATTACCATTACTAAAGTACACCTTATCATTGTCATGATATATAATAGATGAATTAGGATGAGTTGAGAGGGGGGGGGGGGGGGGGGGGGTCATATGGGCAATGGCACCCAAATCAATGTACCAATCCAGATTAGAATCATTTAATTTGTAGTCGGCATAAAAAGCTTGAGTTAGGTACATGTCAAATATAAAAATTTTGAGCATAGGATTCCAGTTGTGTGTAAGCATTTGCATAGTGGTCGTCAAGCCAACATAATTTGCGACGTGGAGGCATTCGATCATGCCCTCGAGAAGAATAGATGCCATGACAATTATTGTGTGTAAGCGATCAACCCTTGCCTCAAACATGAGATGAACTTTGTTTTTGTTTATTAGCCATCAAAGCAACCTAGGTGGAAGTGGTGCTTGAGCCATGTAAAGAGGAAATGAATAATTCATATCCTTGAGCTTGTTCAAACAAATCACGAAACAAAGGGCACGGTTGAACGGCTCAGTGAGTTATGGAAAACATTTCAACTGCACGCCCCAAGCCATAAGGAAGCCAATGACGTTATGTGTTATCAATAGCACATAAATATCACAAATGCACTTGAATTCCTTACCGTAATCATGGGAGAATTATGAATAGTAAAAGAATAAGGCATGGAAAAAATGAGTAGGGTTTGGGCGGGAAGAAGAAGATCGATTTTAGTCTAATAACATATTAAATAAAATGGTATTTCTTCATAAATGATATCGAGTATATTGCTATGAATATATAATACAATTGTTTACAAGGAAAGAACAACATTTAAGAAGATAAACATGGATAATTCCTCACTTAAGGAAGATGATTATCCCCTCACCTTCACAACTCCGCTCCCTTTGCCAATAGATGCATACACCAACGTACACTAAATTAAACTGAACTAGCAATTGAACCCGCGGGGTTTAATTTCTCATAACGTCATGAAAACAATATTAGCACCCTAGTAGGAGGACCTGAGTGTTGCGAAAATTTGTTCAACAAATTTGTTACATTGTCAGGAGGGCAATTGTAATTTAATCGTTTGCAATTGACTTTTCTTGTGTCATTTGGTTATACTTATTATATAATACATTCCGAATGCAATGTAAAATTAGAAGACTTAATTGAAAACTAAAAGAAGTTAGAGACTTGAATGAAAAATTATAAGAAATTGTTTGAAAGATTTGGTGATAAGACTAAGATGCTTCCACATGCCACCATTCATGTTCTCGTTCTTCACCGGAACTTCACCGTCTATCTCTAGTTTTTTTTTTCTTTTTTTTTTCTATCTTTAAAATTTCAGTAGTTAGATTTAGAAATCTTAAAAAGAGTCTGTAGTTATCAACCTCATGTTTTAATATATACAGCCAATTAAGTGCGTTTAAATAGTCTTGAGTGATAAATTTCGTACACTTTGTACGAAAACATACGTAAAAATAAGAATATGAGTAAAACTCACGCATTGCTAAATAAATAACAAAGATATTATTTTTAAATGTAAAAAGGAATTAGATAAATAAATTCACTAAACAACTCACATTTGCTCTTTGTTTAGGTCATTCTATACCTTTTTTCTGTATATAAAAAAATATAAATTAAAAAAACTATCATCTCTCTATCTCTAAAAACACCTCTACGTTAAAAACACAAACAAATAAAAAAATAAAAACAGTAGAACCACATTAGTATACTTCTTAAAATAGAATTAGAATGAGAATAAAAAGTAGCTTCATATTTTTTTTATTATAATAAACAATTAATTCTAACATCACACTATACAATATTTAGAGTAAAGGTGTTAACTAAAACTAAAGGGATTACAGAAAAAAAAAAAATACAAATAGAACCTCTTTGAATGTCTTTTGCTATACAGGTATGAAATTACTTTGAAAACAAAGTATAAGAAAAAGCATATTATAGTACGACCCATAATGCACGTAAATTAATATATTAAATGTTACAATTTGTAACCTTTTTTCTTAATCACGTTACCAAATCAAACCCTACCACTGCCTCCATCATCACCACCGTGACCCTGCAACACCACCAAATCACCAACATCATCATGCCATTTTCATCACACCATCTACATCCGTATCATCATCATACCATCCACCACCGAATAACGCCTCCTACAGTCCTACATCGGCAGGCTCACCACCACCACATCCGACAAGCGTCACCACTGCGAGCAGCACCGCCATGACCCTGTCGATGGAGTAGTCCATGGAAAGGCGTCGTCGATGGGAGTCAATGGAGAAGGTCGAAGCAAACATCGGTGGTGGTGGTCTGTCAGAAACCGTGATTGTCACCACCAGAAGGCGAGCCGGTGATACTTCATCAAGCTCTCTCTCTCTCTCTCTCTTCGTAACCAACCGTCACAAATTGTGTGCAAAAAAGACTGTTATGTGTAATATATGGCAGGGGCTATTCTGCATATAACTAAACTTTGGTGGCTTATGTACAAAATCATAAAAGGTGACTGAAGTCACCGACCAAGTGGTTTAATACATATTATAATATTATTATTAAGTAATGACTAATGAGCATTATTATTTTTATGTTTCAAAGATAAACTATAGTTTATATTTTTTTTAATGGCAAAACTCACTGTATGTGAACCTAAAGTCAATATAGCATGTGCTACAAACATTTCTAAAACAATAATACAGGTATTATATATTATATTTAAGTTTGATCATCGATATCTTTTCAAACAAGTCCATACAATCAATATCAGCATTGACGTGTACACTTAATACGTGTTGCCTTTCAACCCACTAATTAGTTACTCCAAAGTCCACTTAAAACAGAAAATTAAAATTAACTAGTATTAAGTCTCCCGTGCCACGACTAGTGATGTAAAACCGTGCTAATTACCATCAATTTCACATCACCATTAACGACCTCAAGACCGGAAAAACTCGTATAAGAAAAGAAATAAAAGCAGAAAATAAAATCAAACGAAAAGTAGATGCAAAAACTTTTAAAAACAATAACTAAGTTGATCTAAGGCGTGCTGTGACAGGGCCGTTAAACAGGGGGAAAATAGGTGCAAAAACGTTGAACCACACACGTTGCGGTGTGTAAACTCGTAATATTTAAACCAAAATGTAAAACGAAAAATTTGCAAAAAAAATTAAAAGTATAGAGAATCAAAGGTAAAGTGAAAAGTAGTAGGGGTTAATTAGCTGTAAAAGAATTGGGGTTAAAAGTACGGAAAAAAAAAAAAAACCAAAAGTGGGTACAACCCACTAAACCTTAGGTACAACTCATTATGCATAATTAAGTTGATAATTAGTATTATATATAATACCGTCTCTGGTCTTTTTAGACTAGAAAATAACCATACAATTAGAAATCAACTCTTAATTTGCATGTATGAGCTACACATAAACGAATCAAAGTATACAAAAGTTAGTATTTTAGATTTGATCTATTCATATATATATATATATATATATATATATATATATATATATATATATATATATATATTTCCTTAATAGATTAAAGATGCTCTACGGTGTCGAGTCGAGGTTTTTTAGATGATATTCCCGCACTATGCACTTATTTGTAAACCATTCAAATAGGTGTAGTTTTGGTATCATATCCTGTAGGAATCAACTCAAACGAATGGTTTGAATTAATAAATAAGTAAAACTATATATTGTTATTAAAAGATGCAGCAAAATACTGATCAAAAGTGTAGTTTAATTCACTTCTGAAGTTTTTGCACCTCCCCTTTTCATCATAATATTATTTAAGGTTCTTTTTCAGAAAAAGCCACTACTTTACACAAATTCTAATATCACATATCCACCCATGTTCTATAGTAACCTAATACAGAAGGTTCACATCTCCTAGTTCAATGAATGTAGACATCTTTTGTACCATATTCATCTGCCACTGTTGAAAAAGACATTCAAATTAAATGAGTGAAGCACTGTTTCATGAGCACTAACCTTGTAGTGGGCTTTAGTGTTTTACTCCATTGTAATGATCCTATTTGTGAAACCTTATAAGTTCAGGCAAATCTTTGTTATAAAGATTGAAAGGAAACAACATAAATGTAGGTTGTGTCCTTTAGTATCCTCTAGCTGGCTGATTTTCAAGATTATATTCCATCCTTTAAAAGCTGCATGTTTTGTTCTTTTAAATGATTTGAGCGATTTAAGTCGATCTCACGCGTGGGTTTCTCCAAACACTTCAAGGAAAGATAAGCATGGCTGCATCACTACCAACTGATGCTTCTGCTGCTTCTGCTCATGCCTTTAATGTTGAGAGGCATGATCAGCTGCAGCTTTGTCCAGAGGTCCGTAAGCGGATCACTGAACGAACCAAATGGGTTCTTGATTCGCCAGAGCCTCCTGGTTTTCACCAGGAGATTCTTGGTGCTATCAAGAACGTCGTTTGTTCTCAGGAAAACAAGAAACAGAAAACGCCACAACCTCCATTCGCGTGGGTTGTGGCATTTCTGCGTTCTGTATTCCCGATACTAGGTTGGGCGAGGGATTACAAGGCTACCATGTTCAAGGATGACTTGCTTTCAGGGCTAACCCTTGCTAGCTTATCCATACCCCAGGTAAACTTATTAAGCAAAGTCCACATGCACTGATCAATAATCAATAGATTTCAATTTCCCCTAACCATTAAGTTTCACAGAGTATTGGGTATGCTGCTTTAGCCCAACTTGATCCTCAATATGGCTTATGTAAGTACTCAAAGTTCCATTATATCAAACTTGTGTTATATCAAAGTTCCATTACATCAAGATTAATCTAACACTAAACGCGTTATATTATTTCTTTCATAGACACTAGTGTTGTCCCTCCTTTGATATACACAGCAATGGGGACATCACGAGAGTTAGCCATCGGTCCGGTTGCTGTGGTTTCACTGCTGATATCCTCCATGGTCACCAAAATAGTAAATCCTGTTGTTGATCCCATATACTACACTAAGCTTGTGTTCACTGTCACCTTCTTCACGGGTGCATTCCAAGCTCTTTTCGGATTGTTCAGGTAATGTATCATCTTCTTGTCGTTTATTTAAGTTACAATTAGCTGTTTGCATGTATGCATATTAGCTTAAAGGTATATGACACAAACTGTTATTCGTTTGTTGTTTATCTTTGTTGTTGCTGATCCGTAGGCTGGGTTTTCTCGTCGATTTTCTGTCGCAAGCGGCCATAGTGGGGTTCATGGCAGGTGCAGCCATTGTTATAGGTCTCCAACAGCTCAAAGGTTTGCTTGCCATAAGCCATTTCACCACAAAAACTGATATTGTTTCTGTGCTGATTGCTGTTGCAAAATCATTCCGCACTTCAGTAAGTCATGTCAAGATGACATAAAGGAGATTACTTTCACTTTATCTTAAGTTTTTCATCTATGGGTTATATTATATTTTCAACTGAATAGTTTCTTTTTTCTCATTTGAACAGTGGGACCCTCAGAATTTCATCCTTGGATGCTCATTTCTTATCTTCATTCTAATCACGAGACATGTTGTAAGCAACAAATTAAGCTTCAGTTTTCTTTTACACTATATATTGTATGTTTGGTCTTTTACATGTTTCTTTATTGCTTTTCCAGGCCTAAAATAAGTGTCTACTCAAAAATATAAACACAACCAAAAGAAAATCAGATTTTAACAATATCTATACTAACAATTTAATGACTCATAACTTTAACTTTTTTGTTGTTCATATTATGTATAGTTATATGAAATTCAATTTGCATAGTACCAATTTAATAGATTTAAGATACCAACTCACTTGAAAATTTTGAAAGAATCTACTGTAATTTATTGTTTACAAGCGAATATTAATAACTTATACGTCAAGTATAAACCGTATATGGGTGGGTAAACATGAACCTGAAGAAGCTTGGCTTGGTCATTAGGTTAATGGGGGTGGTTACATGAATTTCTAGTAATAAGTTGATCAGTTACATCTTACCACAGTTTTTCCTTTAATTTCTAGTAAACTCTCAGTATTATAATTTACAAGCTATTCCGGTTCACTTTTAATTTGATCTATAATACTTTCCTTCTCATATAACTTCAATCCTTCCTAACTAGGTTATTCCGCCAACATTTTTAATCATGTACTTTTAATATTTCAATTACTTTTCTACAAATCAAATTAGAAACTTGGGCAATAGCTTTAGGACCATAATTAAAGTATTTATTAACTGACATGATAAAAATATCAGGGGAAAAAGAACAAAAAGTTATTCTGGTTACCAGCAATCGCTCCGCTAGTATCAGTAATTCTCTCAACCGCAATAGTCTACTTTACTAGAGCTGATGAACATGGAGTTAAGATAATCAAACAAGTCAAAGGAGGATTGAACCCAAGTTCAATTAACCAGTTGCAGTTCAACAGTCCACACCTCAAAGAATCTGCCAAAATCGGGCTCATTTGTGCTGTCATCGCTCTAACGGTTCGCCTAGTCTTAAAAAGAAAACTAACACTTTTCTAATCAATAAAACCAAAAATTAGTATTTTCATTTTTTATTTTTGTTACAGGAAGCTGTTGCAGTTGGCAGGTCTTTTGCTACAATTAAGGGGTATAATATGGATGGGAATAAAGAAATGATAGCTATTGGAGTTATGAACATTGTTGGATCCATGACTTCTTGTTATGTTTCCACAGGTAATACATATATTAGCTTGTGCTACAATAACACTTAACATATTGAACACAATGATATTAGAGTTTATTATTAAGCTCACGAGTCTAGTTAGATATCTAGAGTATTTTATAGTTATCTTTTACTTATTGTAATCATTTATAATTCAATGGCGTCAATTAATTTATCGAATATCTTACGATAACACATGCTACCTATATGTTGGAATTCATTTGTTTGATCAGGTTCATTTTCGCGCACTGCTGTAAACTTTGCTGCTGGCTGTAAAAGCGCGGTGTCTAACGTAGTCATGGCCATCACGGTGCTCTTAATGCTACAATTTCTAACGGGGCTATTGTACTACACTCCTGTTGCTATACTATCCTCGATTATCATATCTGCGCTCCCCGGATTAATCAACTATGAAGAAGCTTATAATATTTGGAAAGTTGATAAACTCGACTTCTTGGCTTGTGCTGGAGCTTTCTTTGGTGTGTTATTTGCTTCGGTAGAGATTGGACTTATGATTGCAGTAAGCATCCGTTATATATCTTTTATTTCTAAGTTAATTATATATAGACACGTTTTTTATACCATTAAAGATTTATCTACCATGATCCATTATATATAATGGTTTGTTGATTTAAAGTTGAATATAAAAACACTAGTTTTCCTTTGACTTTAAGAGATCAATGGATCATTTATTCTTTCTGAATCATCATCATCATAATATTATATTTGGGATGATCGTTTTCCTTTTGATTATAGATAGTTTTATTATATTTTTATGCATAAATAATTTTACTAACTGATTTGTCGTCTTGAAAGAAAATTTCGAATTATTTAAACAATCATTTATTACTAATCAACCTTTTTTGATTTCGTTAAGACACTTAAACTTTTGTCAACCATAAAATCAATCAAATGTTCACTATCTTTCATTATTAAAATTTTTATAGCTGACCAAACTGATTAATTTAATGGCCTTTGGGTCACTGAGTTTTAAAACGTTGTGAATTCAAGACAACGAATCATAGTGAGTTTTATCCGTGTCTATCACGATGAATTCAAACAATAACTAAAATGTTATCATTTAAGTATTTTAACGGTTGAAAAAGAAATAAAAAACAAATTTATCACATGTCGCATAGGAAAACTAACTCACAGTTCTAAACCAAGACAAGAATAAAGTTCGAACTATTATCTCTGCTCCACAGTCTCATAGCAGTTATACCATAAACCTGACATTCCCTAATTATTGTCATGGGCTGCCACCTATGTGCTGGTGTTTACAACGAACCCGGATCTTCACCGAAGAACCCAATTAAGCGTCCTACCATCAGGCTATCTTGAAGTGGTTGAAAAAATTAAAATGAATTTAATAAAACATTACTAAAAGTTTGGTTATGATTCACGTTTTTAAAAAGTATGTGGTCTTTATGAAAGTGACATCCATTTATGAAAGAAAGTGACTACTGATCGACCCATGTGGTTGCTTCCATGACCATACATGAAATATTATCTTGTGACCGTATGGTCCAAAAATATTAAATATGTTCACACTAATTTTAACGCCAAAAAAGCTACTAATTGATACATTAGTAAGAGTAATGATTAAATTTGTTTGTTGATAGACAACTTGCTTACATTCTTATGACAGGTTGTTATTTCATTTGCAAAAATAATTCTCAACGCGTTACATCCGCGTGTGCAAGAACTAGGGAAGCTTCCAGGAACAGATATCTTTTGTGAAGTTGATCAGTATCCTCTAGCAGAAAGGGTTCCAGGCGTATTAATAATGCGATTAAATTCTGGCTTGCTTTGCTTTACAAATGCAAATCCCCTAAGAGATAGGTACATGTTTGATATATATGCTAACTAACAATTTGAGCGATTGATATTTTTAACTTTTGCTTTTGTTACGGTTCCTATAACATAATTATCATAGATTTACAATTGATTTGCACTCGCTTTCCCTTGTATGTTTTCATATTTCGTTTACAATCATCATAGAGAGTGATTGAAATTGAAAGAAAATCAAGTGTAAATATGTGAAGATTATATCACTAGAATTGTATTTGATAACAAAAGTAAAATTTGATAGTGTTATCGACCAAATTATTAATTTTAACCAATTGCTTATAGTTAAGATTATTAATTAACATCCAATTTTTTAATACCCTTGAAAAAAATTATTGTTGAAGACAACTGAAGAGAGAATATAACCCATTTTTAATAAGCAACCGCAACATCTTCTTAGTAATGTTGGTTAATCCTTCAGGATATTGAAGTGGGTAGCTGAAGAGAATGGAAAAGAAGATGTAAAAAGACTGATCAACGGAATAATCCTCGACATGTCTAGTAAGTGAACATCATCCAGCAAACTAAACATATGTTTCTTGATCAAAGAATCGCGATTTGTTCATGGACTAATGTTTCTCTAATTATAGGTGTCACCAACATTGATTTCGCGGGAATTCTAGCCCTGGAAGAAACTAACAAGAAGTTGCTTTCAGGAGGCATCAAAGTGATATTCTACTCACCAACTTCAACATTATTCTTTTGCTTGCCCTTTCATATTATTAAACATTACGCGTGCTCTTTCACAAATCCTGACATTAAAACTAATATGAATCATCATGATCCAACAGCACAAAAGGAGTCTAAATTGCACAGTTCTTGAAATTAAGCTTATTTTTAAAGAAAAGAAGATATGCAGATTTAATAATCTTTTGGCATTATAAGTGTCAGTAATTGAACTAATGTACGAAACACAAGCCCTTATGCCACACCACTAATATTTAAACATGAGTGGTACACTGATGCCCACAAGAACAATATCTTCTAGTGACATTAAGAGTCTTGTCGCTATATAGGTCAGCCAGAACACATTAGATGCTTCACCTACACCTATATAAAGACAAGTTAAAGCTACCTTGGCAGTAGATATATACCTACATTAACACAAAAAAGAACTTGAGGATTTATGTTTGCCACCTTTTGCCACGTCTTTTTCTTAAAAGGAGATTAATACCTTGTAACCACATTTTTTTTAAAGTGTGATTAAAATTTAAAAAGGAAGTTATTCATAAAAGTGTTACTATGTCTCATGAATTTGTTTTTCACCATTATATAAGAAACATTTCCAATATAGTGTTGGTGGGATAATTGGGATGACATTTAACTTTTGGTTGCAGTTAGCTATCGCGAGTCCAAGATGGCAAGTGATTCACAAGCTAAAATTGGCAAAGTTCGTAGATGTAGTCGGAAGGGACTGCATCTTCCTCACTGTTTCTGAAGCCGTTGATTCGTTTGTTGGTTCCAAGTTCACAGATCCCTGCATTTGTTGATCGACGCTTGTGTCCATGGCTTCTAATGAATGAGGTTGATCCCTAAACCTTTTGGTTAATTAGAAGCTAAACTCATCTAATAAGCCGTATGATCAAGAATGGTCTCCAATTATGTATAATATGATAGTTTGTGTTGTCTGGCTTGCTGTTTGAGTGAATAAATAAAACAAAAACAATGGGTATCTTAAAGAGCCCCCTATTGTTCTTGGTCATCTTGAACCAGGTGCCTTGTATTTCCCTTGGTGTGCAGCATATATATATATATATATATATATAAATATTTATTATACAAAATGTGATGCAAAGGGTTTTACCTACTGTTTGAATTATTTTCTCTAGATTACATTATTTCATTTGACCGGTATAGATTAGATTATTAACTGAACTCTAACAATGAAAATAAAAGCAAAGGAAGGAACCAGCCATGCTTGGATCACAAATGCAATCAATTCAATTGAACTTAATCTTTCTACTTCTCTCTGAGATCTAAGTGGATAAAAATTGCTTGATATCATCACATAGTATCACATCTCTGTTTCTTTTGATTAAAAGTCACAATGATTTCAATTTTATGGCTCTGAAGCTACTCGAATATAGACTATCACCCATATCTTAAATTGATGATGACCATAGAATACCAAAAATATTAAATGAGTAATTACTATTTTAGTTAATATGGTTTGACGAAAATCACGGTTTTAATCCAATAATTTATCTATTATACTGACAGATCAATAGTCTCAAGTTTTGTTTCAATTTCACCCAAAACATTAACATCGTTAGTGTCAGTGGCGAACCCAGTAATTTTTTTCATGTGTGGCGAAAGTAGGATGATTGCATAATATAATTTTTAGAGGGGCGCTCAGAATTTTGGCATATATATAACATTAAATTTTTTTTTTTACGGGGGGCAGCTGCCCCCACCCCTCCCCTCAACATAGGTTCGCCCCTGGTTTGTGTTTGTTTTGTTAAATAATATAAAAAGACATTATTACCCTGATTAATTAAATACCCCTCCCCCATTCCCACCCCCATCTCTATCTTCTCTCCCTCTCTCTCACACACACATACACAAAACTAGTCTCTCATGATTCTAGCATTACCGTCTAAACCTTGACATTTTGAATCATCATATCCTTGATTTTTAGTTTCTCAAATTTTATAGTTTATCATATTCTCATCAAGTCTCTTAATAATCATTCTGAATGCTTTCCCGTCTAAACCTTGACATTTTGAAAAAAAAACATCATAATTGATTCTATTACCCTGAACTGTATTTTTCATCTTAGCAATTATGATTTTCCTATCAATCTTACATTGATACAACTTGGAAATCTCGATGTCATACAAGAATTGGTTATCCGAGAACCCTCTTTAAGTTGTCTGCTTTGAGAAGCTCATTTGGATTTCTCTTCCATCCAAAAGTGTCTTAAACATCATTTTTATTATCGTCAATTTGAGTTTTATATTGATTTTGAGTATTGTACTAATATGTGACAAAACCAATCTATCGCCGTGTATCATTTGAAATGAAAAAGCTTGCAAACCAAAAGTCTAATCAAAGTGATGATTTTATCCACTTGTCAAGTAACCTCTGAAATCATAAATTATGAAAACTCAAACGTAGCCAAAACTCATTTAGTTTAAACGTTCCCCATAGATCACTTTGGAACATGAAACAAAATCCAAATATTTCTTTAAATCAGCCGGTTCGTGATTAAATTTCAGGACGAAATTTCCTAAAGTGGGGGAGACTGTAACATCCGACCCATTTTCAAACTAGAAACCCAAACCCAAACCCGTTTGAGTCAATCTTGTAAATCAAATTCATTATTTAGTCATTTTATATATTTTTATGTTCCAAATATAATAAATATGTCATTTAATCAATTTAATTTAATCTTATAATTTATAAAATAAATTTTATAAATTTTGAATGGTTATTAATATTTATAAGATTTTAAATATTCAATCAAATAAATAATCAAATTGCAAAGTTTTTATGAGATTTATAAAGTCTATAAAGATTTTATAAGAAAATAAGTTGATTAAATTAAAATTAAGGTTGTAATAAATTAAAAGTTTAAATTGTAATTATTCTTTTATCTATTTATTTTATTTAATCTTATATTTATTTCAAATTCTAATCATAACCCCCTTTTAAAAGACTTGTAACTCACCATTAACATCATTCATAACCCCCTCCTAAACTCAACTATAAAAGCAAACTTTAGGCCTCACTTTTCATTTGCTCATTCTCCAAAAATCTCACTCACGTACCTTTCTTTCATCCATTGGTTTTGATCAATTTCAAGAATTTTCTTTTACAAGAAATTTCAAGAATTTTCTAATACTAAGGTAATCTTATATTGATTTTATATGATGCATTTCTATATTGTTTCAATCATCCTAACATCCAATTGTTCTCACGACTTTATGTTTTTACTTTTATTCTTTCTTCTTCTAAATCTCTTTTAATTTTAATCATTATCATTTGATCATTAACCTTTTAACACTCACTAACCTTATAACAATGACTAACATTCCTAAATCAAGCTAAGAACATGCTAACGTAAACAAAGAATCCCGTTTGCATATGGACGGCTATGCCGCCGCATTCGGTTATTCCACAAGATTATTTCTCTAAATGATGGCTATGCCAAAGTCTTGGAATAAGTTTATATAAATCAAATGAATTCTAATATACCATATATCGACATAATAAATTTGTTCTAACCCGTTTCATGCTTTAGCAATTTTAAAATGCACATAAGTGCCTTACTATATATTTGGCAGAATATAGTCTGACTTCAAATAACCATAACTTGATCATAACAAACTAAATTTGAGTCAAATCAGATTCCAATATTAAGTTCATTGAATTACTTTTTAACAATAGTTTATACGTCTTCAAACTCAATCGGACGACTCAACAATAGCCTTCACAAGATAAGTGCGCATTTCTGCACCTTCTGTCTTGTGCTGCTGTTTTGACCTATTTACGGATCTTTTCATAAAAATGTTTCTGAACGAAAGTTGTCTGGGAGACTCTGAGCTAGTCAACTGTAAATTTTTATAATTTTATGAAACCATTTGATATTTTTAAAACCTGTTCAAACACGTACCAAACATTCTGTCCAGAATCTAAAATTGGTGCAATAATCCTTTTTCAATCTACCTTTCGCTTTTTGGCATTCTCTAAACATCCTAACTTCTTGTAATGAATTCCGACCTCAAGTTATTGTTTCTTTTTATCCTTTAAGACATCACATTTGACTCTTGAACATCTAAGCTTCCTTATGTACTCTACAACCATCATTATACAATGTGAGTTTTCCATACCCTATTTTTATTTTTATTTCACACCTTTTGGGGTGAAACATGTTATCGTATAAATATACACTTGTAAAACCTCTTGATACTTGTAATGCACGTGTAATTCATTTATAAATTTTGTCATGGTTATTTGAGATAATTGTGAACCTTATATGATAGTCATCTTGTAAAAGCAATCATTAACTATTGCTAGCCTAGCGACGTCATAGATCTATGGGCTTGACAAGCCTATTTGGTGCTAAAGCCAAAGTTATTGCCGGCTCCTGATGACGTATTCTTGTTCATCATGCGAACCAAGTACACTTAGCTAATCGTATATCTTATTGTGGCCAATCTTTTGTCAAGGTTTGATTGTATCATTATGCTATCTATATTCTTGCGTTATTTCTTAACCTATGACTTGAATTGCCTCTTAAAAGTTGTTTATTTATGTATGTACAAATTCATGGGAACTCACCAACATCATATGTTGACCGTACTTTTAACATGTTTCACGATGCTGTTTACAGGACTTTTTCATGCTCATATAGGACTTGGACCTAGATTAATAAAATACTTTATTATGTTGTTTGAATCTTTATTGTATTGTAATGAATTATTTGATTAGTATTATTCAATAAAAATGGCATTTAATATTATTTCAACTTATTAAATTCCATGAGCTATGAACAATCGTTTCACATTCGTCCGCCCCGATGATTCCGCCGTCGGTCGGGGTGTGACATATTGGTATAGAGCCATGGTTATAGGGAATTAGGTTATTAGAAATGAAATGATCTAGACTATAACTAAGTACCCTTACACATGAGTCCTCTCATGTATATGCTTAGATAAGATTTTATGTGCCTTATATGCTTAGACATGATTACGTGATTATATGCCTTATATGATATTTCCTTATACCTTGATTCTTATCAATGCACACACGATTCTCAAATCATATTTTAAGACATTGTGTGCCTAAGTTTAATGGTTTTCAAATTTTAAATTTTAAATTGTTATTCATCGTTTTCAAATCTTGTCAAAGTTTGTGTCCCATAACTGAAAACATGTAATACTGGAAGAGTGGGATGTCTGTATCTCGAGGTGATCTGTCTAGGCAAGGTATTCATATAAATCCAAATCAACCGGTGGATCCGTTTACCTTACCTGGGAACCCTTGAGGTGAGTGTCCGCTTATAGGTACGTATATCTTCATTAAGGTTATAGTTAACCAAATGCTTTGATAAGTCAACGTATTCTCTTTGGTTTGTGAACCAATCCGTTTACACTTGGAACTTCTCATTGTTATTTTGAATCATCATATCCTTGATTTTTAGTTTCTGAAATTTTATAGCTTATCATATTCTCATCAAGTCTCTTAATAATCATTCTGAATGCTTTCCCGTCAAAACCTTGACGTTTTGAAAAAAAAAACCATCATAATTGATTCTATTACCCTGAACTGTATTTTTCATCTTAGCAATTATGATTTTCCTATCAATCTTACATTGATACAACTTGGAAATCTCAATGTCATACAAGAATTGGTTATCCGAGAACCCTCCCTAAGTTGTCTGCTTTGAGAAGCTCATTTGGATTTCTCTTCCATCCAAAAGTGTCTTACACATCATTTTTATTATCGTCAATTTGAGTTTTATATTGATTTTGTGTATTGTACTAATATGTGACAAAACAATCTATCGCCGTGTATCATTTGAAATGAAAAAGCTTGCAAACCAAAAGTCCAATCAAAGTGATGATTTTATCCAAATGTCAAATAACTCCTGAAATCATAAATTATGAAAACTCAAACGTAGCCAAAACTCATTTAATTTAAACGTTCCCCATAGATCACTTTGGAACATGAAACAAAATCCAAATATTTCTTTAAATCAGCCGGTTCGTGATTAAATTTCCGGACGAAATTTCCTAAAGTGGGGGAGACTGTAACATCCGACCCATTTTCAAACTAGAAACCCAAACCCAAACCCGTTTGAGTCAATCTTGTAAATCAAATTCATTATTTAGTCATTTTATATATTTTTATGTTCCAAATATAATAAATATGTCATTTAATCAATTTAATTTAATCTTATAATTTATAAAATAAATTTTATAAATTTTGAATGGTTATTAATATTTATAAGATTTTAAATATTCAATCAAATAAATAATCAAATTGCAAAGTTTTTGTGAGATTTATAAAGTCTATAAAGATTTTATAAGAAAATAAGTTGATTAAATTAAAATTAAGGTTGTAATAAATTAAAAGTTTAAATTGTAATTATTCTTTTATCTATTTATTTTATTTAATCTTATATTTATTTCAAATTCTAATCATAACCCCCTTTTAAAAGACTTGTAACTCACCATTAACATCATTCATAACCCCCTCCTAAACTCAACTATAAAAGCAAACTTTAGGCCTCACTTTTCATTTGCTCATTCTCCAAAAATCTCACTCACGTATCTTTCTTTCATCCATTGGTTTTGATCAATTTCAAGAATTTTCTTTTACAAAAAATTTCAAGAATTTTCTAATACTAAGGTAATCTTATATTGCTTTTATATTATGCATTTCTATATTGTTTCAATCATCCTAACATCCAATTGTTCTCACGACTTTATGTTTTTACTTTTATTCTTTCTTCTTCTAAATCTCTTTTAATTTTAATCATTATCATTTGATCATTAACCTTTTAACACTCACTAACCTTATAACAATGACTAACATTCCTAAATCAAGCTAAGAACATGCTAACGTAAACAAAGAATCCCGTTTGCATATGGACGGCTATGCCGCCGCATTCGGTTATTCCACAAGATTATTTCTCTAAATGATGGCTATGCCAAAGTCTTGAAATAAGTTTATATAAATCAAATGAATTCTAATATACCATATATCGACATAATAAATTTGTTCTAACCCGTTTCATGCTTTAGCAATTTTAAAATGCACATAAGTGCCTTACTATATATTTGGCAGAATATAGTCTGACTTCAAATAACCATAACTTGATCATAACAAATTAAATTTGAGTCGAATCAGATTCCAATATTAAGTTCATTGAATTACCTTTTTAACAATAGTTTATACGTCTTCAAACTCAATCGGACGACTCAACAATAGCCTTCACAAGATAAGTGCGCATTTCTGCACCTTCTGTCTTGTGCTGCTGTTTTGACCTATTTACGGATCTTTTCATAAAAATGTTTCTGAACGAAAGTTGTCTGGGAGACTCTGAACTAGTCAACTGTAAATTTTTATAATTTTATGAAACCGTTTGATATTTTTAAAACCTGTTCAAACACGTACCAAACATTCTGTCCAGAATCTAAAATTGGTGCAATAATCCTTTTTCAATCTACCTTTCGCTTTTTGGCATTCTCTAAACATCCTAACTTCTTGTAATGAATTCCGATCTCAAGTTATTGTTTCTTTTTATCCTTTAGGACATCACCTTTGACTCTTGAACATCTAAGCTTCCTTATGTACTCTACAACCATCATTATACAATATGAGTTTTCCATACCCCATTTTTATTTTTATTTCACACCTTTTGGAGTGAAACATGTTATCGTATAAATGTACACTTGTAAAACATCTTGATACTTGTAATGCACGTGCAATTTATTTATAAATTTTGTCATGGTTATTTTAGATAATTGTGAACCTTATATGATAGTCATCTTGTAAAAGCAATCATTAACTATTGCTAGCCTAGCGACGTCATAGATCTATGGGCTTGACAAGCCTATTTAGTGATAAAGCCGAGGTTATTGCCGGCTCCTGATGACGTATTCTTGTTCATCATGGGAACCAAGTACACTTAGCTAATCGTATATCTTATTGTGGCCAATCTTTTGTCAAGGTTTGATTGTATCATTATGTTATCTATATTCTTGCGTTATTTCTTAACCTATGACTTGAATTGCCTCTTAAAAGTTGTTTATTTATGTATGTACAAATTCATGGGAACTCACCAACATCATATGTTGACCGTATTTTTAACATGTTTCAGGATGCTGTTTACAGGACTTCTTCATGCTTATATAGGACTTGAAACTAGATTAATAAAATACTTTATTATGTTGTTTGAATTTTTATTGTATTGTAATGAATTATTTGATTAGTATTATTCAATAAAAATGGCATTTAATATTCTTTCAACTTATTAAATTCCATGAGCTATGAACAATCGTTTCACATTCGTCCGCCCCGATGATTCCGCCGTCGGTCGGGGTGTGACAATGGTGATTCCTGATTTTGAAAATCTCTTTCTACTCTCTAGTTTGGGGTTAGGGTTTTTTTGTTGGTTGTTCAAGTGGCTTCTAAGACCACACTATGATGATGATGAACGGTGATGGAGTAGATGTGATGGTAGTGTTTTTGAAAATAAATATCTTATAAGGGTTAATATTTGTTCTATATTTTATATATATACACAAGCACACACACACTAGGCTAGATTTTAGTGTATTACATGAGTTGAGTTATAAAAAATATCTTATATGTTAATAAATTATTATTTGTTTTCAGAGGGCCACAATAGTGAACAGATGACTTGATTTTATTAGAATTAAAAAAATTACATCTTACGTTCATTATCGATTTAATAAAAATTAAATGAAATATTTTGTTTTATTAGATTGATATTAATAAAATTATTAAGTAGTGACAAAAATAAATTTATTATGATATTGGATTATAAAAAATAACTATTCACAATAATAGCTATAGTGTTTAGGCGAAAAAAATTATGGATGTGCTTTAGAATTACGTCATTTATCCCTTTTAATTTCTATTTATTAAGGTATATAGATAATAGATTATGTGGTGCGCTCGCACGTGGCGTATGTAATTATATTAACAAAATTAAAAAACACTTACGTAGTGACAATTCATAAGATTTTAAAAAATAACAAATTAACACCTCTAAAGTTTACACATTAATTATAATTAATCAGCAATAATATACATATAAAAATTATTGGTAAATCAAAAGTTATTATACATTTAACGTTTAAAATTTAAAATCATGTGAAATATGAAAATGTTTAAATGATATAAATCAATTTAAGATTTTAAAAATTATAAATTAAAATAGATAAATGAAAAATATTTAGGTGGGAAAACAAAATTATAGAGACTTAAAAAATGATGACACGTTGTACTAAAAACCTTTGTTTATTATAAACTAGAATTTTACCCTCGCGCGATGCTGCGGGTTTGCAAATTTTGTTGCACGCGTTGCGGAAGAAAGATCATTTTTTGAATACAACCTCACTATCGTCAGTTAATGTAACGTATGACACCAACAAAGACCATATTTTGAATACAACATCATCTTTAAAAAAAATGTCTGAAAATCAAGGGAAAAACTAAACACAACCAAAAATAAGGTTTTAAAAAGAAGTTAACAAATGAAATTTATTGAAGAAAAAATCAAATCAGTAAACTGAAGAGCTAAATTTTGAAATTTTAAAAGTCAAGGCCAAAATCAATTATAAATGTTTAAAATGGAAGATGTAGGAGCAAAGAATCGAACATGGGTTTCGTGTGTGAATGTAAAAGGCACTAACCAAAATGCTAAGGAATCAAGTTTGATTAGGATTGTTTCATAGTTTATATATAGAAAGCTAGAGCGCAAAACTTAATAAAAAAATACAACAATCTGCTGTGTGAGCAACTTGTACTCTGTGCTTCCTGGGTTGTACCCCAGTACTGTAGAAACCGACATTTCATTTTAATATAGTATATAATGATAGATATGACTACATAATTATAGTCATATAATAATTATCTAGCAATTAAGTAAATAATTAATTCAAATATATATATATATATATATATATATATATATATATGTTAATAACTAGATATTTTTTTGAAAATCATTGTCTTCTAATAATTATGTTAATTAAACAACCATTAAAAAATAATTATTTTAACTATCTTAAAATAATAAGTTTTATTATCTAGTAATAATTATTTTTATTTATATAAATCTAATTTACGTAAATAACCTTTGGATAATTATCTAGTAATAATTATTTTTATTTATATAAATCTAATTTACATAAATAACATTTGGATAATTATGATTTATCTATTATAATAATAGACTTTTATTTAATTAACATTTATTATTTCGAAAATTACATTGCTAGTTCCATTATAACTTTCTCTACTGATTCGTTCCTTTGATACGATGGCTGATGTGTGATCCGAAAAGATCAACTCTGCTAGCAGTATTGATATATGTTAATATTTAAACATACAAGTTTTAATAGCAGCAATGATAGAACTCCTTTATCTGGCGCCTGCTACAAGATGATCACACTAGTTCTGTCTGGCGTGGTGATTCCCACCCTCATGAGCACCTAGATGGGATCCAAACAAACAATATATTAGTTTAGAAAACATTGCATATGGTGTTCGCTCTTAGCACACCACTTCAGTGTCGGCTATTAGCCTCAATAGCATAATGTACCGCATTTAAAGGTCTTGATTAGCGGAATGAGCATAACATCATAGCAAACATGAAGTTTAGCTTTTAGTTTCATGTTTACTTCTTTTTGTTTTTATTTTGTCATTAATTAAATATTTATTTGGACTTCACTAGTTTGGCCACTCTTTAATTAGTATCCCGTAGATGACCAACATGTTGTCCCATCGTCTTTGGGCTTTTGTGTAAGCACACAATTAACTTTGTTTAGTTATTACGTATTTAGTTTTATATTTTAATAAAGATTAATTGTATGCGTAATGATCATGGTTGTAGAAGTCTCTAGGTATTGCTAGATCGGTTGATTGGTGTGTTGTAAGTACTTGGCCTAGTCGGGAGTACTCGGATATGGAAAATTATAAATAAATTAATTTTTGCAAAATTATGTATATATAAAATATCATAAGTTTACTAATATTTATGAAAAATAAAACGTGAATATTAATATAAATTAAAATGATACATGTTTTCATACTAAAGTATTTCAAAAAGTGGTTTTCATTCTTTAATATTATAAACATAACAATCATTTAATTTTCGATTTAATTCTCGTCTTCTAATGTATCTCTATGAAAAAACAAAGAAAATCCAAAAATAATCAGTGAGAAACAAAAATAAAAATAAAAATCAATGAAAAACAACAAAAACTTGACATGACGGAGTTGGTCAGAGGTTAACCAATTTCCGAGTAATATTGTCCGAGTTGAAGAAAACCCGACTCGACACCCTACCAAGTAGCAGTACTCACCACTTAGACCGAGTTTTAACATTGGTAATAATTGTATTGGACCATAGCCAAGAGTTGCAGATATACGATACATGTTGTCTTACCATATAAAATTGGTATGATGACATGATGAGGGATGAGCACATTTTGGCTAAGAAAAAGCCTTAATTATAGGTGGATGTGCAAGAATTTGATGATCTAATCTTTGGCCTTATTAAGCCAAACTACCCTCCTTAGATCCCCAAAAGAACTTTTGAAACTAGCTTATCGACGAGATACATATTACTATGATATATATTGCAATTTTGTTTTATGATAATCATAGTCGTTTTTTTTTTTTTTTTTTGAAGTTGTGGAACAAGGATGGTTAAAAGTCCTAGTCCATGACTGGTAAGGCCAATAATGGGATTATCTTTGAGGAGATAGGAGTCGATTGGTAATGTACATCATCGAATTAAGTTAGTACGTTTATCTCAACTTGGTCTTGCATATGTATTTGTTTTAATAACTAACAAGTTAAGAATTTTATCTTAGACCAATTTATTGGGAGGACGCTTCAGTGAAGGTCTTTAAGAAGATGCACTATATGGATAAGAGGCATTCGGAGATGGATTCATTGTTCGCACCACCCATTTATCCCCGAAGGCGGCTAGAGTTGTGAAAAGTTTTTATTGTCTTAATATACTTGCTTATTATTTGTAAGTTAATGTGATGTTATAATTGGGTAGACAGTAAGATAATTGTTTAACAAATATAATAGAAATGTTTGATTCATAGTTGTTAAGTGATGATCGTCAAAGACATGCAAAAAAATCTAAATAACCTAGATAACTATAATAAGTAGGGTAACGTGTCACGATGAGCATGTAGTTATTATTACATGTTTCGTTAAATTGTTATAAAGGTGCAAAACGTTTTATTGGAAAGCGAGTTAAACTAAGCTTCATTAATTTGCAATAAGCTAGATCACAAGGAAAGAAACACACAAAACACAAGAGATCGAGCGGTTATGAAGATTAGAAACAAACATTCACTTTTAGTTCCAGGTTTGGTTACTCATATCCAATCCTTTCAAAAATAATCATAGACGCTAAACTTCTTCTAAGTTCAGGAACATACTTTACATCTTTAAGAGTAATATACCAATTTCAAGAATCTTGCATGGCCTATCATATCCAAGTAGTTAAGTTGTACTCAAATCCTTACTGTTCAATTCTTAAAAAAAAAATCTATAACATGAGACATGTGTAAGAACAACCAGAAACCATGACCCATTCCACTTTATTGCCTCCACTTATGACAAGTAACACATCAACGCTCTCTTGCCCATCTAAATTCTTTATTGGATGTGATTGATCTTCATCGTCTAAAGTAACTTTAATGTTTTTAAGATCTAACACCATGTAAATTCGTCAGTGCGATCTTCAGTGATCTCCAAGGGTTCATTTCAAAAGTATACAATCGCTTCTTCAAGTACAATTAATTTGCAAATATTTAGTCATATACAAACCTTTGAGCTTTGACCAAACCCGTGTTATTGTGGTCTCTTTTAATAGTTTCCTAAGTACACGATCACCAAGACTGAGAATGATCGCATTATCTCTTTCTTTTCTGTACTAGTAAGATTTTCCCGTAATTGTGCTTCAGCGTTTAGAGCATCGACCAGCCGCTGAATCATCTGAAGCCATGCGCTAGCGTTTCTAAAAAGTAAATGTTGACTATTCTTAGGAGCATAACCTTCCATCTAACCTCATCTAAGTCTTAATTAAGAAAGTATATTTTAAAGTTAACCTTCTCGTGGAGTGGGCCGATTTCTACTGGGCCACATCTGTTGCTTCAATTGTTTCTGCCTAGGATGCAGCCCACCTGAAAAAGAAGGGATGGGCCCGAGACCCAATTAGTAAAGTTTGAAAGCACATTTAACTATTTAAGATTTTAAGAGATGTACTGATGACCATAAAAGTCAAAACGGTTTCCTGCAAAATATATTAGAAAGTATTCTATAGCATACTTTTTTTCTAGATTCCCATTTCATATACAGTTTTTAACAATTTGGTGTAACTTTTACAAAACTCTCATGTGCTCAATTCAACAACACTAGTTCAAGAGCAAATTCGGTGAACGGCATAATCAATTTGCATCTAACTGTTTGTATGTTTTTCTATAAAGATGATAACTTTACAAATAAAAGTGAAGATGGTGTTGATAGTTGAAATCTAAGAGCATCTGAAAATCTAAAGAAACCCAAAAAGGGTTCTTGAACGGAATCATTGAATCGTTCAAGATCATTAAAAGCCAATAACCATGGTCGGCGGTGTCCCACAGAACATCAATGGTGGAATTAGAACAGAGCCATATTCTGGTATAGGATTCTGTGAAAAAGACAACTTATCATGTCTTGTATAGCTAAATGGTACCATAAGGAATGTGATACACTTGTGTTGTTATTCTGTCCCATCTTTTTTTTATCAAAAGATATTATAGCATTATTAATACCTTTTTTGTATATCTATCTACAATCACTTGACAAAATAGGCCAAAAAATACAGAAAGTTTAGTAGCCAGATTAAAGGGTAAGCAACCATGGATACTGTCTCTCAATTGCAAAGACAGTTTGTTGAACACGCAACGTCTTTGTATCGAGAGGTTAGTTTTTTCAATTGATTTGTTCTTAATTGTAATAAAAAGTAACTAAATTTGTAAAAATTATATAAAATCTTTCTAATTATTTAGCTTTTTCTGGTTTTACCAGGGATTTCTTGATGATCAGTTTACTCAGCTTCAAAAACTACAAGACGAAAGCAACCCAGATTTTGTTGTTGAAGTTGTGTCCCTTTTCTTTGAAGATTCTGAAAAGCTTCTTAACAATTTGGCCACTGCACTGTGAGTGATCAATCTTTAAATCTTGATGTTGTATTAATTTCTTGAGATTTTATCTTTTTTGTTACTGCATCACTACAGTCAGCAGGAGAGTGTTGATTATAAGCAAGTTGATGCTCATGTGCACCAGTTTAAGGGCAGTAGTTCCAGGTAACATGTGTCCATACATAGGCATGCTTAACAAAATCAGTCATATAAACATACCCACTAAGATCCTACCCATAACAGGATCTAGAGAGCAGGGCCGGTCCTAAAGATTTTAGTGCCCAGGACGAGCCCAAAAAAAAAAAAAAAACCTTTTGGCCCTAACGAATTGAATTATATAAACTAATTTTTTTTTAATAAAATCAAATGTTGTAGAAATAAACATAATCATAGTATTACAATTACATAGCGTAATTATTCACCGATAACTC
Organism: Flaveria robusta; assembly: GCA_025506415.1. Taxonomy (NCBI): domain Eukaryota; kingdom Viridiplantae; phylum Streptophyta; class Magnoliopsida; order Asterales; family Asteraceae; genus Flaveria; species Flaveria robusta. The sequence goes on from JACCIZ010000053.1 coordinate 173,738, forward strand.
ATGAGGTTCAGGTATTACAATAAACATAACAAAATCATTTATTTTTTGGCTGCTCAATTGATCATCTAAATAATTAAACAATTAATAATAAATCATGACACATGATATTTAAATATTTTATTTTCTAAAAAGGGACTTTAATTGAGTAATTGGGTTAATAAAATGGGCCTAAAAAATTAAATTGGATCTAAAATATAATTGGGTTAACTTTTATTATTGAATTATAGTTTTATAACTATTTTTTTTATAAAAAATAAATATATAATATAAAAAACAATTTAAAAAATTTTGTGCCCCCTGAGCTAGTGGGCCCTGGACGGGCGTACATCTCGCCCCTCCTCAGGGCCGGCCATGCTAGAGAGGGTGAGATAAATACAATTGTTTTATTGTAGGAGGGTCCGAGGAAGATGAGATAATGAGTTTCATTAAAAAAATTCATTTTTAAAATATACCAGGGATTCATAAATATGTAATGTGTTAACTTAATTTTTAAAGTTCCAAAAAAGGGAAAGGTAGATATGTGCTTTAGTGCTTATAAAAACATGTCGGCCCATAGTCGTCAAGCGCTGTTGGTACGGCCTAGGTTAGTAGTGTAACGAAAATGTGGGGGCAAAGATAACAGTTTGAATCTGGCCCAACCCTAGCATCCTTGTTAGATTTGTGTAGTCCACATAGCCTCTTGTGACCTAGGGTGGATGGGTGGGTGCAGCCGGCTAACGAGTATGATAATTCTTGCTTATAAAACATGTATTTTTTGTAACAGCATAGGTGCGCAACGAGTAAAGAATGTGTGTGTTTTCTTTCGAAATTATTGTGATGAGAAAAACCTTGACGGGTTAGTACTTATGCTTATAACTTATTTTTGAGTTAAATTTGGATGTTAATATTCGGTCTAAAAAGTAGTTATGTTCTCGTTCTATACTCCCTCCACTAAAAGGATTAGTGGTATCTTTTGACTGTGTTAAATTCAAACTTTCTTATTTCGTATTGCTAATATGGTAGGTAATTTTATAGAATAGTAAGAAATTTTAAAATTATTTTAATTATGTCACTTAAGTTTAAAAAATATTATAATTAAGTCACTCAGGTTTCATGTTTTATTAAATTATAGGTTTTAACAAATTTTTAGCATGTTTTTTTTTTTGTTTCAATTAGGATTTTTTTTTTTTATTTTTTTTTATTTTTTTTTATTTTTTTTTTTTTTTTGTGTTATGTTGATGTAGAGTGGTGACATGGATATTTGGTTTTTTTTATTTTTTATACAATTAACATATTCTTTTAGATTTTTTTTTTTTAATTCTCCTCAAGTTCTTTCTTGGCCCAAAAAAAATCCGATGATCACTCTATCCAATTTGAGCAAAATATGTATTAGTGAACTAATTAGAGCAACAGTTTTGAAAACTATTGCGTGATATTTTCCTTAATATAGTTTAGTGCATTTTTTGTTCTAATTTTGTTCTATCTAATTTTGAGATTGTTTTTTCAACGTTCTAATTTCGTTCTATCTATAATACCCTTTAATAAATACAAAATATAGGTTGCTACGGATAATAATCAAACAGCCTGACCGTAAGGCAAAATTATTAGTTGAAGCTTGGGACCTATACTTAAGGGTTCTTACTTCTTACGGTTTTAATTTTGTTTAATTTTTAGTTTTGAAATAGCAGAAAGAATGAGTATTTTTGAAAGAGTTTTCTTTTATTAAAGCTAACTCAAACTTAACTTATCAAACTTAATTTAACACGTGTCTTACTAGAAATTATGTATAAAAGTTGTATGTTATTATATTTTCATGTATTAATTTTCTAACAATAGAAAATATTTTTTTTTTATGAAAAGAGTTCTGGTTTTAAAATTCACTTTAGGAAATAAACTTAAAACTTACTTTCACAATTTTAATTTTTTTCTAATTCGTTGGCACGTACAACGATTTGATTACTATAATTTCATGAGTGCAGGTGTGTAGTATGTCTGGAACAAGCAAAAAACGAATACCTTCTCGTACGGAACAAACTAGAAGCCTTGTTCAATGTAAGCCTATAGTTATACCTTAAAACAAAACCACATACAAGAAGAAAACATTGACAAATGTTTGACCCTAAATTTTGAATTTTATCAAATGTGAGCACAACTAGGGTATTATTAGACCAACATGTAATTCATTTTTCCCATTTTTGTCATTGTACAAATGCAAACTAGTTATTCATATCAGGATAGTTTGATTCACAACCAATATCATGTTTACGATTTTAAGAACCACACAATACATTTGTATGTAGTATATATAAAAGATAATGAACATAACGGGAGAGAGAAAAAGAAAGTGTTAAATAAAAGATTTATGTATCACCATGAAAGCAATAGTTGCATATCATGCAAAATATTTTCGATGTTATGTTCATCATATCATATCTGATCATGTGCACAGAGGTGACACCGGGATGACGATGTAGTGTGTCATGTAACCCTTTTACCTGATATATCTATAGTTGTGAAAAACTCAAATATGTAAATGCAAAGAAAAACATTTTTCATTACATATAGTTTCAAAATTGTGAGAGTATGTTGACTTTGGTATATTGCATCCCACGTAGACACATAGTTATGTTTCCTTTTTTGTCTATTTATAGTTGTGGAAATAAAAATATAGGAGGTGATTTAATGCCTTTAAAACTTTTGAAACATGCAGTTGTATCCTTTATTGTTTTATTATTATAAATTTGAAATATAGTAGCTATGTATGTGTACAAATCACCTTGTTAAAAATATAGTAGGAATGACTAATTGGTTTCTATCTATATGTATTGATTTAGAGCACTTTTGTTTTTCTTTTGATGCGATCTTGATATATAATGCAGCTTGAGCAACAAATCTTACAAGCTGGAGGATCAGTCCCTGTGATAGCATAGGTGTCAAATTGGGATAGATGATCGAATAGAATAACATTATTGGATAGAGGTTATGTATTAAACCACCGCCGAGATTTTGTGAATAATGTTACTCTACTTCTTGTGTGTGTGGATTCCATATATTTACTCATTCAACAATGTAAGATTCTCAATGTTTGGTCTCGGTAATAATAGCTGAATTGTTTTGTGTGCCGCATTGTTAATTAGTGTACATTATTCGGTTTGTTTGATAATCAGCATATTATTGGATCCAACGTTCGTTTTAGTAGTATGCCTATTAATGAAATAGAATGCAACCATTACGTAAACACCGACTTTTTAGGCTATAAAAAGTATCGTCTTTAATGTTACCTCCTATGTTTAAAGCATACCCGACGGAGAATTTTACTTATTTTAACCATTTGCATACATACCTCATTTACTTTTGTTATGGTTAAGTATCTTATGCTTTTGAGCTCATGTGTTATTATCGTTTCACATCTAAGTATACAACAATCGTGGATTGCAAAGTTGTAATACAACCGTCGTTGCCTAGATATAAGCTTTTTTTCAATATTTTTTTGTTTTCTAGAGTATCTAATAATGTGTGAAATAGATTCTCAAAAATATTTCTCTCAATGCTTCTCTTTACCTTATTGTGGGTTTTATTAAATTCTGAAATTTTATTTTTTAGGTTATGCGCTACACCTGGTTGGATTGTTACAGACTTGTACATATATTTTACCAACCAGTTAACTCAAGTGGAGCAATGATGATAATATAGATTTATTACCCTAAAATCTATTTCTATTGTTATGAAAAGATACGATGGAGGTAAGAAATACCTAATGACAATCAAATCAACTTAGTTTGCGGACATGTAATGAAAGGGCTTTTGTTTCTCCCTTACATTATGGTCAAGCTAATTAGCCATGCATGCTCTAGTTAGACATGTTGGTATGGAAGTCACTAACTATCTACCAAAGGATAATGCTCATCATAATATGTTCTTTACATTGTGCGTCATAAACTTCGATACCTTCATCGTACAACTCTTTTAGCTCATCAAGAAACGGACTTAGAAACACATCTACACTTTGACACGGGCCCTTTCATCTTGAATACCCAAACATATTTTAACAAATGAATCTAGCTTTCAAACTCATCATTACAGGAGGTACCTTGTTTCAGCCACTATTGTAATGAGATTTTTCCATTAATAATATTTCATCTTGTCTTGCTTATATAATAGCATAAAATGGTTTTTAGAAACATTAATCCTTTCTTCAGAAGACTAAGCTTCTAATTTCTTCTTTGTATCATAAAAGTTTATAGGTAACTAATTCTCTTCAAGATCAATTCTATACCTATAGAAATGTTGTAGCTTTTACATTCGATGATAAATTCTTAAGTGATTTTCTATACAAAATACGTGTAAAAGCTTGTAACTTTGAATAATCTATGACTTCCTTCCTCTTCAATAAAGGCTTATTGGCAGCTTGTAACATGTCATAGAATCTCTTTGCTTCCGGATTCGATACACGTCCTTGCACACTATCTGAATATAGATTTGAGTGTATATTAGATTATAACTAGACTATACATAAAGATGAAGTTTCCCCATGTTCCTAATTTGTGGAATAATTAGGCGTGGAACCTTTTATAAGCAAGTGTTTTTGAATAATTCTCTATTTCAAAATATGGCAATTAGACATTTGATGTCAACTATACTTTTACCATGTTTAGTCGCCCTTTTAACAATTACTCATTAGAATAGACAAGTCTAACCATTTATTCAAGTTGTTATAGTATTTCATACTAATAAATTCATCATTGCTGCTCATTAGATAGGTCTATCTCGATAATTACTATACCGCTCTCTCACCAATAAAGTTAGTTTCACTTCTAAACTTCAAAGTCATTACAAAATTATGTTTTGTGAACCAACATGCATAAACTAATTGTTAACATTAGAATAATAAGAGATACTAGCATCTTTGTTTGGGTGATTTATGTTAGCAATAATATGTATATATTCATGAATTTTAAGTGTCTTCTACTGCATAAAATTATAATTCTAGTTTGTTACTTCTTTTATTATTATTTTTTTTTTTTTTGATCAATTTACGGTCGAAGAAAACAACTTGTGAGTAACAGAAGATCTTCAAGTGAAACTTGTCATCAAAGAATTCATCAAAGGATGTCATTAGCTGATCTTTAGTTTAGCTAATAGACATAAGAGGATGGCTTCAAGGGATACCTTTATAGGATCTTCATGTCTTGTATATTCTCCACTTATTAGAGGATCTCTTCAAATGGTCATTAAGTTTTCATATATCCTCTCATCTACGGATTATATTTGAGGATTTCCTAAGAGGGACTTGAAACTTATTGCTCTTCTATCTTGTTTTTGGTATCATTTGTTCTCTAAACCCACCAACAATTTGCACCTAGAATAAATGATGTCAAAACTTTCTTAATTAATTTAGCTATTCACATACCCTTTTAAATATGCTTCAAATCTTTGGCTTCTTGATCTTTTCCTTCAGGTTTTTGTTATGAGAATACCCAACTCTGATCTTGTCATTAACAATATTCATCAACACTCTCATTTACTCTCTCTATTGAGATTATTCTTGATATGCTGTAGCAGTTCCGCTGGACTATCTTAGCTCTATTTGTATAAACCAAGTTGATTCTTTCGATTGTAGCTCTTTGAACGTCATTGCGAGCATGTAATTCAAAGATTCATCAATTTCTTATAATCAAGACTAAAGGATTCATGCATTTGTTTAGTATATTTTCTTCTTTTTAACTTAGTTTGATAATCTCCAATTGTCTAAGATGAAACTTGTCTATGTAGATCAATTATGAGTGCATATGAAGATCATCAGCACGACTTTGTAGAGAGACTGATGGCATGATACAAAGTATCAACGAGACAATATATGTTGTTTTATGGGTAGTAAACCATATAGGTATTATTACCAAAAAAAAAAAAAAAAAAAAAAGTCAGTCTATGGACAATGAACCATATGGGTATTTTTACAATTTGAAACATCGGCCTATTGGCAATGAACCATAAGGGAATTACTGCTCTATGAAATTTCAGTCTAAAGGAAAAAAAACCATATGGGCATTGTTAGGATACAAAAGTTGGTAATAGGTAAAGAAACATAGATGCAATATAAAGATACGCTCTGTCATAATTGGCTTGAAAACCATAAGGGTAGAGTTAGGATATATGTGTTATGTTTATGAAATAATATGACGTGAATATGATGTGACAAGAATGACGCAACCAAGGTTGTTGTGTTACATATGATTTAGCAAGTTATGTTAAAAACCATAACTAACTTAGAAACCCAAAATTTATAGTATGCATGTTGTTACGGATGAATTTTATGGTTCGGTATCCTGGATCCTAAGTAAGTTCAGTATCCTTAATTTATTGTTACTAACCGACTGATTTTCCTTTTGGCTTTGACTTGTTCTCGTAGGTTACTCACATTTACTTAGTCAATCGAGAAAAATCGGAGGCTAGTTGAAGAAAACGCACGGAAGCATATCTCTAACGGCCAAATATGAAGACCAAGTAATATTTGGGATTCTCAGATAGTTAGTTAGCTTTAACTTACATCTATACATATAATATAAGAAGGTTTTGATGTGTCACATATCATGAGGCAAAGCTTCTTTATTTTAATTTTCCTGACTCATACTCCTAATAAATGATATTAGTATATAGTATTTATACTATATTAAGCCTCTGTGTTATGATGGCGGGCATAAAATCGTGTCAAATAGCACCAATATCACACCACTATCAGCAACCACCAAAAAAACTCATATAAGAAAAGAAATATAAACAAAAAATAAAACAAAAATGGAAAGTAGACATAAAAACATTGAACCGCGCACGTGAAACACAAAACATTAAAAAAACAATAACTAAGTTGGTATAGGACCTACACGTTGTGACGTAGCCGTACAATGAGAAAAAATAGGTGTAAAAACATTAAACCACACTCGCATATTGTGGCGTGTTAACTCGTAAATTTTAGACCGAAACGTAAAACAAAAGATTTGTAAAAAGATAAAAAATGTAGGGGACCAAAGTTGAAAGTTGGTACAACCCACTAAAGCTAAAATTTGCACAAGTACATTGATAATTAGCAATATTTTAATTATTTAAAACATTTCCATATTAAGAAAATAGATATTGTAACAATTTAAAATCAGATTTTTTTATTAAAAACATACTTTAAAAAAACATAAAAAGATACCAAAGTTTTCATAAACAAAAAGTTGTCTTAAAAATACAAACATTTTTAAAACCTTTTTCTAAGTTTTATAAGGATGATTTAAAAAAATAAAACTATTTAAAAAAATACAAAATGTTTAAAAAACAATTACAAAACATTTTTATAAATCAAAAGTTCTAAATGATATTATTATTGTGTTACCTGAAGTACTTACTTTACATAAGTCAATCATATATTATCTAAAAATATCGTCTTTTAATTTTTAAAGTTTTATTATAAACTATTTAATAGTTTATTTATACAATACGTGTAATAGATGAAGTACTAAACTAGTTTTAGATAAAGAGACATACAGATCGAATAGAACACAAAACACACTTTACAACTCTCTTTGTAACACGTGGTATCGTTCTGTTATTTCTCTCTAGTTGTACTTTTACTGTAATCTATAAGAAAAGCAAGAGGCAGCAAGATGATTAGTCATCTCATAAGTTTTTATACCGTAGATCTCTAGGGATCAAGAATTTTTCTCATAATCAACTATGTTATTTTCTTATTTTTACTATAATATTCATTACACAAATTATTCAAGCACACGACCTTACATGCAAATTTGATCACAAAATTATATTTATTAATATTTGGACAAAACATGTCATATTCTTTAAGAAATGCTAAAGCTAGGTAAACTGCATGGCATAAGATTAAGACTACCCGGCTTGAGAATACTTGTATCTTCTTTATCTTTAATTGTTATGTTTACAATAGATGAATCTTTTTCTTTTTTAATACCATTGAACAAAGGTAAATAATTTTCATTACTATGTTAATGAAAATTTCAGTTTAAAATTTATGATTATGACGTTTAAAACCAACTGCAAGGGCTTTTAGAATTGAAGTCTTACATTTCTTGTGTGAAACTGTTTTTTTTTATTGTATCGTGAAAATTGTGTTGTTTTACTAATTATAGTTATGTTGTGTTAATGCATCATTATAGAGGAAATTATGTTATATTTTGCATGCGTAAATGTATGCAAATACCCCCGCCCATAAAACCAGCAACGTACACATGACACGTTCTCAATTCTTTTTATTTTGAGGTAAATGCGTTTTACGTCCCTGGGGTTTTATAGAAATTGTCATTTGAATCCAAAATTTTAAAACGTTACCATTTACATCCAAAGATTTCACAAAAATTGACATTTGAATCCATTTAGCTACACCTAACTAACACGGTTAACTTTTTCCGTTAAGTTTTCAAAATAAGAGTTATTTTAGTCAAAAAAATCACAAAACAAAGAACCAACTCACGTGAAGTTTTTATATGCTTAGCTTCTTTTGATAATTACAGTTATGATTTGACTCTATAATAGTCTTTTATTATTTTGTCTTGTTAATGTATTTTGGTTTAGTAATCGCGTTACTTTTGCCCGTTTTATTAAACACAGATTTCTTTGATTTATAGTTTAATTATGGTTACGATTATTGATGTTTTATGATTATTATTCATGGGTTGTTAATCTTATATTATTAATTGTTCTTATACTTTTATGATAATCTGTCTTTTATGGTTATGATTTAAATAATTTATGTTGTATGACTTGCTTGTTTATTTATATATATTTTTGTTTTGTATGTTTTATAAAGTTAGAAATTTATCAATTTTAGGTAGTTATACTTATATTTTATTTTATCTAATAGGACGTACAAAGATTTCTTTTATGATGAAATAAAAGAAATGCTAACCTATCATTCTTGGTAAATTAAAATCCCAATGTTGATTATCAAAAGAGACTAAACGCCTAAAACTCATCACATAGATCTGATTTTTTATTTTGTAATTGTTTTGACTAAAATACCTCTAATTTAGAAAATTTAACGGAAAAACTTAACGACGTTAATTAGGAGTAGTTAAGTGATTTCAAATGCCAATTTAGTGAAACTTTGGATGCAAATGATAAAATTTATACTTTTGAATTCAAAATGATAATTTATATGAAACATTAGGGATGTAAAACACATTTAACTCTTTTATTTTACTAAGAGAAACCCAACTTTCGGAATAACAAACCTTATTTGGCAATCTATTAAACAACCATTCTGTGATTATCATCATTTGAATTTTGAAACATTTAAATCACACATAAATATTATCTTCTACAACCTAATTTATTATAGCACCTACTTTTGATACTCATTATTCCATACTAAATTCTACTTTCCAACTGTAATATGTTGAGTATTTTCCTGGTTGTGATAATTTCCACCCGATGTGAATCTTGCTGAATTAAATTATCAAACAAATTTAGTATATCTCGGTGATGATGTAAGTTGAGTAGTCGGTACATACATATTCTCATAGGTTTAAAGTCAAATGTTTAAAATGGAATATTGGGACCGAAACCAAAAAGGCAAGGTTTCAGATATGTATTATTTATAATAAATATTTTAGCATAAGGAAATACCAAAAGATGATATATGATACATGAATTCAAATTTTATTTAACCTGTTAGCAAAACAATAATCTTAGTTAATGATGTATTGATTTTATACTAAAAATAGATATCAAACAGCTTCAAACACGGAAATATGTGTGCATGTCAAATGAATGGAATTTTAAAAGGTTATCCTTACAGATTGAATTATTTCACAATTTTAACTATTCTTTTAAAATATTTCATCAGTGAAAATTAGTAAAGAATTATATTTATAACATACATTAGTTGTCCTACGGGACATCCTTATTGATAATTTGTCTCATCTCTAAACAATAAGTTCAGGATTCAAATTCTATAAGGTGTTAGTATAAGTGTTTAATAAGAATCCATTATAGACAAAAAAATATATATTATACACTAGTTATTGGGGAATTATTAATTAAAAAAAAACACTAAAAGATCGTCAATTTTTGATTTTATTTAAGGAGTTAACCTTAAACAGGAATTTTGGTAAAGTTGCATTTCAATTTTCTTCCTCTTTAAGCGAGGTCACTAAAGAATTTTAGAAGGAATTCTAGATTTCTAGTTAACCATTGGTCAGTTAAAATTCAACAAAATTTACTTTAAAGTAAATATCTTGAAAATAATAAATAATCAAATGGAATAACCTAGAAAAACTAATATTTTCCCTTTAATCATGCACCACACTTGATATATTTTTTAATTAAAGTTTATTTTTTCTACTGTGTTTTAATTGGTCAAGCATAAATTCAAGTATAATATTACATTGCGAATAAACATTAATCCACACGTTGTTACATAGGATAAATTTAATAAATGCGAATCTACATGGTAAAATTAGCTATTTTTATATACGAATGTGATTGCAGTTCAATATAAATTCGCATATGAACTAGTGTTACTTCACATGTGAATCTATAGTATGATCAAACATTCTCAAACATCAGAACTTCAAATTGTTGACCTAAAATAGAGAGTTAATTGATAGATATGATAATATTTTTCGTTAATTTGGGTTTTTTTTTTCGATTTAAAAATAGGTTAAAATCATCCTCACTATGAATTTCATCAAGCATTTGATGCTAGTAAAAAGGTTATGAAATTGAATTATTTACTCACAACTCACAAGGCCCCCTCCAATACCCGAAATTAGAAAATGAATTGATGCTAAAAGATTCACGTGGCTTATATGGTTTCTTAATCGTTCTAAACTTATGAATCTTAAAAGAAAACAATGTAATAAAAAACTAACTTGTGTTTTTCCAAAGAGTTTAAAAGTGTGAAGCCCACAACATGTGGTACAACTTCATCTCGATCATCAACATTGATTTGCTTAATTTTAATAAAATAGCATCAACCCAGATTTAGGGATTGTAATCAAACTGAAAAGGGGTGGGTAACTATTGCACCACGAACCCAAGCCATTGTGTCAGCCAATTTTGAAAACTACTACCACTTTCATCAGAAATTAAAACCTGACATGAGATTAAAGATATTAATGAGAAACTTAACAAGAAAGCATATATAAAAGGAACATGGATCAAAACATACGTTACCTAAATGAATAATATTTAGGAGAATCTTTAAGCCCTAGATAGAGGATTGTGATGGTGTCGACTCATGTGGCATGTCAAGGGTGATGGTGGCAAAGGCAATGGATGATGAAGACCACGATAGAGTGTCAAAAGAAGGAAGGTGATGGTAGTAAAGGTAGGTGGCAATAACTGAGGCGATGATGGAGGCTAATGGATTGGATGATGCGACAATGAAGGATTATGTACGTATTCTTGAGGTTGATATATGAAGGATTATTGTGTTGAGCGCTTGTATAAGACCTTAGGGATAGTTATATATACACACCCATTAAACATTAAAGCATCATAATCTAATACTTTATTTAAACTGATGTTTTCTCGTCATCGGCTGACACATCACCTCCTCAACTAATTTTGTGCTACTTCACAATTTGCAAGTTGATTACATAAAAAGCAATGAACCAAAGTTCTTTGTGTTAAAAGGTAAATATTGGTGCATATATTGTTACATATTTTGAAATGCACTGCTTATTTTAAATACAACTAAAATTTTAAATATGTGATACAAATGCTAAAATATAACTATTCATGTGTTCATGAATTCTCTAATCATAAGGAAATATCATCATATTTGACTCGGTCAATTAATCAAGAAATATCAAAGAAAAGCATCGCATTTGAAATGTGCATTGATCGTGCCAAGTATGGTGTTGTAAACAAGACCAAAAGTTAAAAGTTAAAGAACAAAGAAACCATAGCCAATGGTACAGCTTGACCTCGCCTTTTCCAAAATCAAATCAAGGAGTTCTACACAAATGGAACTTTTCCAAAATAAAACTCATACGTCGATGTTATTATAAAACTAATTAAGTTAGTGAAAATGTTGGAAGAATCTTCTTTAAATGGAAATCTTTACATATGTTTTTAAGTCTTCAAGCGTAATAATGCACTTTAGTGCAAGATTAGACCAAATGGATACTTGATAGCTAGAAGTTTTCAAAAACGACACTGAAATGTATGAAAACACTAATCCATATAACTTTTCATCTTTGATATATGCTTTAGAAAACATAATTTATCAGTCAAATGACTAGGAAAGCTTCAAAAACTAAATAAAATGATTAAATTTGTGAGAAAGACAAATGTTGTCTAGAGGTCCGAGTTTAGATAGGAGACTTGAAATTTTTAATATTTTACCTAACCATTGTACAGTTAGTGATCTCCTACTCTTTAAACACATGTCACATTAAGAGATCAAATATTAGCAAGAGAATAGGTGTGCGAGTGTTGTTACTTCAATATACTTTCAAGCACTTATCTTATAAATATTAATCCTTAGACATATTAGGGTGGAGCCATTTGTGATCTTTAATTATAACCATGCTTAGAGACAAGGTTAAATATAAATATATCGAAGGTCTTTGAATAAAAAGATCACGATGTTTGTGGTTGGTTTGTGAATGTGTCTTGTGAGTTATATTGTGTAATATTCTTAACTTTTTAAAAAGAGTAAAGATGTGTCTTATTATATGTACTTATGACTGTTGAAATCAAAGTTAAACACAACAACCAACAACAAGAAGGATGGAAGGTTGTTTAAATGATTTCTCCAAGTATCTTTTCTAATCTCTCTAATCAACAAACAATAAACATGGTGCGGAAATCCATGTTCATTATTGTTGGACTCAACAAAGTGCATTAAAAGGATAATGCTTGCCATAATCAAACATAATGTGTTCTAACACTCAAACAATCATTAACTAACATATTAGCATCATTAACATTCATAACATACACTAATGTTGCTTAAATTTCTTTTTCAGGTTTGTAGATAAAAGAAATTTTTACTAAGTGTCGGCAGCGGATGAAGACATGCCCACAGCGGATGACTAAGAAGCTGCAACGGATGAAGAAAAGCTCCAAGTGTCTACAGCGGATGAACAAGCATACACAGCGGATGAACAAATGTCCACAGCGGATGTTCAATCCACAACGGATGAACATTCCACAGCTGATGACCATCAAGACAAACATACAAAGTGTTCACAGCGGACAACATCCAAGACACAGCGGACAGCTTATTCCTCTCCACAGCAGATGGCTTAGACTCCACAGCGGACAATCTTTCATCCACAGCGGATGACTTATAGACTTAGGATTAATTATGTAACTTTCGTTTATATAAGGGTATCTTAGTAATTATACATAGCTTTTGTATAGGCTATAAATAGCATGATACCCTAATCCTTTGTAAGCTTTTGAACAATCAATACAAACAATCAGTTATTATCATCCAAGCATTCAATCACTACCAATCACACAATCATACACATTCATACACTGATATCATAGCATTAATCATGGGTTTTCGCACCATGTTTATTGTTTGTTGATTAGAGAGATTAGAAAAGATCTTTGGAGAAATCATTTAAACAACCTTTCATCCCTCTTGTTGTTGGTTGTTGTGTTTAACTTTTCATTCAACAATGACACCTCATAGAAAAATAAGGTCTAAAGTCGACTCAGTTTTTATTTTTTGAGAGTTGCGTTGATCTTCTTGTCCTATTAATACGTCATCCTCATATTATGTTTGTCGTTACTTTGCAACGTATTGAAAACTAATCATAACTCTATAAATGAATGAGTTCATATAACCCTTGTTAAAAGCTCAAAACTTTATCATATGGAAAGATCAAAGATGATGGGGATTAGTGGCCAAACATTCTCCTTAAATTTCACTTTATCACCATGATTAAAATTTAAAAACACTCTAATCTAACTACTAGTGTCTCTAACAATTTGTAGTTTTTACCATTTCATGTCAAAAATGTTGTTGACGTTAATACATTCTCACATTTTGCAAAGTTGACACTATCTAAAAGTTGTTTGAAAAACGCCCTAGAATAGCATGTGAATAAATACATTAACTGTTGAGCTGTTTAATAAAGTGGCCACTTAACATAACAGTTACTGCACTAGGCTTCTTAGGAAGGGGCGTAGGTTCGAGCTTCCTTGGCTGCAAATCTTTTTAGGTGGCGTTTTTCCGCCTCTTTTTTCTATCTTTTTTTTCTTTTTCTTTTTAATTTTTTCTTTTTTTGCTTCAATTCGCAACGGATATCAGACAAAATAGAAAAACTCGACTAGTTTCGTTAAAAGTGTGTAAAAAATTGAAACTTGCAACATGTGTAGAAGATAAAAAATAAATTGTACCTAAGATAAATATAATTCACACTAGGTTATATCCACGTGTATTACACGGGTTGAATAACAAAACTATTAAATATTTATTGATGATGAGTAGGAATTGTAAAATGTTATTTTAATATGACATATGATTAAATTTATGTATGGTTAAGTATTTTGATTTTTTTATTATTTTTAAAACTTCGTTTTAAAAAATTGCTTTGAAAATTTTTTATTATTTTATCAGTATTTTGTTGTTTAAAAACTTCGGGTTTGTTTTAAATAAATGTTCTTTTATAAAACTTTTATTTTATAAAAAGCTTGAATTTAAATATTTAATAATTTAAGAAAACTTCTTTTTTTTAGAAAATCATAGTTTTAGAAAATTTTATTTTTGAAAAAATATATTTTTTAATCAAAATACTTAGTTTTTATTTAATAAAAAAATATTTTAAAAATTATTAATTCTAGTACTTGAATTTATAATAGAGAAAGAAAGAGAAATATTTGGAAATTAGTTACTTGACTTTTAAAAAATAAAATAAATAATTTAGGCGGAAAAATAATTGGAGGAAGCATTGTGGAAATGTCATGTGTCCCATATTGTAAAGGATTATTAGTATAGATATTTTATAGCTTAGACAAGTAAAGTAATTTTGATACAAGTAAACTAAAACTAGCTATAATCTTTTTGTTTTCTTGAAATTTAATAACTTTAAATACGCAAAATGGCTTTTATAGTATTAAATTCAATTTATAAAAATAAGAATTACATCTCTCCCTATCTTAGCGTTCTCGGTTTCTCTTCGTCACTCCTATTTATACCCCTTCTTCCTCACCTCACTTCACAACTCATCAAAACACCATTTTCAATTCTCCCTTCACCATCTATAATGCTCGTTAGTGATCTCGGCGATCACATCGGAATGGAGAGCTCTCTTGATCTGAATACTGGTACTGATACTGATACTTATACTTACACCGCACCTTCTTCCAACTATAAACCGTGTGGAATGACCAAAAGGAGATCATCAATAAATGGGAGGATCATGAAGGAGCTCCCACCGCCGCTGCCGATCCAAACGTCAACGGTGTTGAAGCGGTATTACACCGACGACGGACGGTTGATCATCGCGGAGGAGAAGGTTGAGAGTCCTAAGTATCAGTTCACTGCCCACAGATCTCAAGGTCGTCTCACTCTCCGACTTGTTGAAGGTGGTGGTGGTAAGGTGACGGTGGGTGGTGGTGGTGGCGGTGGTGGCGGTGGTGTAGAGATATCTTTTGGGCATAACGCCACCGTGAAAGTGGTGGCGAGTGGACCGTGTTTGGTGGTTGATCAGAATCAACACCGTGCCATCACGCCAGTTCAGATATAGCAATGCTGAATTTAATTCACATATTAAAGTTTTTATTTTGTTTTTATTATTTTTCTTGAGAGTTAAATAAAAAGTATCTCTTCTTTCCGGTTTCATTTCGAGTTGAAAGTATGTTGTTTCGTTTTAGTATTTTTACTTTTATTTCTCCCGCAAAATCCTATTTACAAATGACGCGATACATTGCTAGAAAACTGGATATTTACGATGTTTTTATACCCAAAATGCAACCGCAAATACCCCGTTATACTCTCACAATTTTACGTGGTTTATTGAGCGAAATTCTTTTAAATGTTCTGTGTTTATATTTTTGAACAACTGACAATTTTTATTATAAGAAAACTACCAATAAGCTAGAATGCAGAAACATTCCAATTAAAAATACATCAAGACTTTTGATCTAAGCTAACATCTAATTCTAGTTTTAAATATTTTGTACTAATGTCTATTTTAATTTGGAACTTCAAGAGTTTTACAGATTGCATTTAAAGCAAGATAATTAGGATGATTAACAAAATTGTCAAAATTGGATAAACAATAGTCACAATAGAAATAATGCAAATTTTACATGACTAATCAACAAACAGGTTCTTTCACAAAGTGTTTAACCTTTAATTTTATATAAAATAAATTTTCTTTGCGGTTTTATACTTGCATAAGTATTAAAGATTGTAAAAGATACTATCTATAACTTAAAATTTTAACGGAATTGAAGGTCTTTGGATTGTTTATATATCTGATTACCGGATAATGGTACCGATCGGTAAATTGTAACAAATAATGAATATTTCAAAATTAAAACAATGTAACTGTGTTTATTAAATAATAGATAGGCGTTGACAATAAGTTTGAAATTAAACTATTTTTGGGGGTTGACTTTCTGTCAGTTTAGCCGCATAAAGTAAAGGAAAATAATATTTGTTCAACGTGTTCTTTTTTAGAAAATAAATGCTTTATAAAAACATGTTTAAAAAAGCAGAATGGTGTTTGTTAATAATTCTAACAACAATGATTTTAATGAGAGGGTAAACACATTTTTTAAAAATAAGAATTGTAACCATATATGTTTAAAATTTCTTTTTGGTAATAAGAATTGCAATGATATTAAGAAAATTAAAGTATGTACTTCTTTTATAAAGACAAATTTAAAATAAGAAAAAAGTAGATTATGTTCATTAATAATATTAAGAAATTGATTTTGATCAAAATTGTGACCGTATCTCTCAAAAATCGAGAATTATTAAACCCCATATTGCAGCGGGGCATAAAACCATGAAAATAATTAACATCGAGAGTACATTGAAGGTAAGAAAAATGAAACCTGAACGTTACTGATAATATTCAAAACTTCATATAAAAAATAAAGTCATAACAAACTCATGCATTACGGCGAGATCTTTGATAAAGTTTCGAACTTTATATAAAAAAAGGTTAAAATATTCGTGTTGGAAAGGTTGATAAATATATGCAAATTACAACGAAAAAAACTCAAATAGTTAAAAATATTAACGTGTATTCTGAGTTTAATAAAATAATTTACTATTAAAGTCAGAAGAGGGAAAAAAATTAAAATGAAAGACATTAAACCCAGCAAACAAAAGTAGCTTAGAGAACTTACAAATTTGTATTTTAAGAGCATGTACAATTACTGTTGATGGCTACAGTTTGAGAAAATTTACATCTACATGTAGATAAAAAACAAGCATATTGTAAAATATATTCGGAGCCTAAATAGCATTACATTTAAATGCATACGAAAGAAAAACAAATATGATTAAAATTAGTTATAAAGAATAAAAGAATAAGAAACAAAATAAGATAAAATTGAATAAAAGTAAATGAGGGTGGGAAAAATGTGTAGCAAAGTAAATGCCTTCGTAAAGAGGAAATAAACACGTTTTCTAAGGAGAAAAAAAGTCTAAAAGCGCATGCATAAAATGATTGTGTATAAAACATTGTAAGTTTTAAGTTTGGTTTTTAAGGTGATAGTAATAACGCAAAATAAATGTTCCAAGTAATTCATTTAAAAGTATGTTACTAAATCACTATGTACGTATTACATTTGAATTCAATCACAAATATATTAAAAATAAACTTGTATGCAATATTTAAAACAAAAACTAATAATTAGAAATATACGTAAAAGTTCAATTACACGGAATTTTAGTTTCTAAAGTAATAGCCACTTGCAATCATAACATATCATTTTATTTCTTTCTCAAAAGAAAATATAATAAAATGATACATTCAAGTCCCGTTGTGACAAAAAAAAGGATCTTTCGGGTTGGGTTAGAGAATTTTGTCAACTATGATGAGTTTTCTTCTGATTGTGATCTCTGGTTGCGTACTCGAGTAATGAAAATGATCGTGTGGGCCGGTGGGCCGCTAATGATCCAACTAGGCGTTCAAAAAAATTTCTTTTTCAAAAAAACTAATATTGCTTGTTCTAAATTCCCTCTTTGTCCCACAACCTACACTGCCTCCATTTTCCTCTCTCGACATAATCACCATCGCGAGCCACTGTTGCTAACAACTCTCCAAAAGCAGTCTAACATACCAACATTCACCTTCAATCACTCTAAGAACTCTTTAGCATACCAACATAGGATTAAGCTCATATGAAAACCTTTTTTTATTATAAGAACTATTTAACCTATCCACTCACCATTGATTTGGTATCAAATATGAAATATTCCATTTAAAAGGTTAAGATGAGACAAGGGTTATTTTAGTCATTTTGACATTTGTATTGATCTAATCAACTTTTTCACTTTATCATATCAAAATCTTTTTTCTTTCATTTCAAATATTTTCTTCAAACCAAATATCTCTCTTAAAACATAAATTTACACCATGGATGCCAAGCTCTAAATCTATCGCCCCACCACCATCGATTCCTCAAGCAGTCACCTTCATTCACCACCTACCATCATTGGAGCCTTCACCCCCTTTCACCTTCACACCACATCTTCTTCCAAGTCCCACCACAACCACCATGGTAGTCGCCCCCTTTCACCTACCATCACCAACAATTCCAAGTCCCAGCACCACAACCATAACACCACCACCGCCGCCGCTGATTTCAATTCACACCACCCACGACACCACCTCCACCACCACCATTGTTGATTCCATTCCATCTTTCTCTCTCTAACATTGACTTTTCCCATATCTAATTCTTGATCTTGATCTTCAACGATGCAAAGCTAGGTAGCATTTTATTTTTTTTTTTTTTTTTTTTTTGTTCTTGTGGCTTTTGATTTGGGGATTTCTTAAAATCTTTCATTAAAAGCTTTGTAGACCCACTTGAATCTTGTTAGTAGCTTTTAGGGTTATAATTTTATAGAAAAAAAAGAAGCTTACTTTGCATAGAGTTGTTCATTATTTGTTCCCTTTCAATCTTTGTTTTTTGTATATATTTTAATGAAAAAAATTGTCATAGATGGAAATTAAGCACATTGAAGTGTGGTATGTTTTGAATTTTGATTTTGATTATGAACGAATAAAACAAGAGAAAATGGTGTTTTTTTACAAGATACTAACAATCTCGTTCAAGCTTTCAAGCCTGTTTACAGAGTAGTAGAAGACACACAAGAGAAAATATTATTTTTTCTTTAGTTACAATGGTTTACATTGGTTCAAATTCAAAAAAACCTTAGTGGTGTAATTACAATAGTTTATAGATTGGTTTACATATTGGTTTACATTATTTTACAGATTGGTTTACGTTGTTTTTTTATTGTGAACCAAAAAAGAAAAAAGTTTAGATTGTGGGTTCTTTAGAATGAAGAAGAACAGTAGGTTGATTTGCACGGGTACTCGCTTTTCGTTTGTCTAATTCTAGTTCTACTTTATTTAATTTTTTTTAACTTATGTTGCTTACGTTGAAAACATGTTAATGGTGTAATTTTGATTACTACTGTAACTACAGTGGTATAGTTTCTATTGTTGGTTTAATTACGTTGCAATAGTGTAATTATAGTGGTGTTTTTTTTTTGTTACAATTATTTTTTTATTTATTTTTTGTTTAATTATATTGTTGAAGTTTTGTTACATTAGTGTAATTACATGGTATAATATCGTCTGGTTGTTAGATTGTTGTAATCACGGCGTTACTGTTAGTTATAGTGGTGTAATATTACGTGTAAAAGCTTCTTTATGGGGGTGTAACAATAATGAAGGTCAGCGGTGTAATTTCGCTAATTCGGGTAAAAAACAATTTGCAAGATTATATGGGAATTAAAGAGAAAAATATAATGAATTTAATGGTGCAATATATATAAAAAATAACAATGTATAAAAAAGTTATGAAAGTTTTAGAAACAAGGGGAAAACATTTTAAATAAAAAACGAAAAAGAAAATATGGGGCAATAGGTGTGGGTTAATCGACCCTTTTGCCTTTATTGAATAAAAAAATAAGAAAAAGATCCCGACCACTTAAATTTTGATCAATGGTTGATAGTAAGTTTAAGAGTTCTTACAAAAAAAATGAGTTTTCATTTGAACCTAACCCTATATGTATAATATATATCCATCTGCATCCACTATTTATAGCTAAGACCATCACCCTTATCAGATCTACATGTCCACCACCTCCATTCGATCGCAACTTTGCAAATCCACTACCAACTCTACCTCTGCAGGAACCCACATACCCTTTCGACCTGACTTTCAACCACCGCCTCCTTGTCTACTTCATCTTTTTTTTTTTTTTTTCTAGCTTGTGGTGTGTGATAGCGATTATGGTTCTCACTGATATAGATGAATAAAATTATCAATTTTATTAGACACAAGAGCACTTCAAAAAAATTTTACAAGTTTGTCAAAAGTTAAGGCGTATGTCACATTGTTTTCCAAACTATCTTTTAGTTAAAAATAAATCATTTTTTAAAATTAAATTTGCATAACGTGTTAGATGAAAATTCAAGCCTGTGGTGCCATAAATTAGTTAATAGCAAGTAAGAAAACATGTTAATTCTTATAAATAGATCATCATTCATATATTCTAAGACGTGTAGAATAAAAATTTCTCTATTGGTCATCACTAATCTATATTAAAATAAGTCTTTAACATAACAGTTTAATCTAGTAAACAACGAATATAGTTTATTTTCTTTTGCCATTTAATTTACTGAGATGAGATTTACACAACAATATGGTATAAGCATAACATCTTTTAATGAACATTATTGTTTAATTTTAAATTTTCAATCTTTTTGTTTGTCCTTTAGTCCCATTTGTGTGTGTAATAGTGAGATTAACATCATATACATCCAAGCAGTTTACCATATTCGTTAGTTACCATGTGTTGATTCTTTCAAAAGTTAAGGTCACTTAACTTATAGTTACTATGAGAAAAATCAAGATTGCTTATCTAGAATTTTCACTAACAATGTTGTATTACATGTCATATTTGTTGTGGACGCAATGGTTGTATTGTTCTTGGTGATTAATGACAAGGTTCTTGCTATTTGTTTAGAAGTGAAAGGGTGAGACAGAGTGTTAGAAGTTTCATAACTCTTATATTTCTCAACTACATCATTAGACCTTATCTTATAATCTTTGAGTATTTGGTTTATTTTTATTTTTATAGATTAATAATACAAAATATTTTTCAATAATATATCCAGTTAGATTACAGTGGCTTGCATGTGACTTTGAGAAGAAATTTACTTCTCAATGTGATTCTTCATATGAGATTATAACAAATGCACTCTTGATAAAGGAAGCGGATATTCAAACAAGAATGTAGTTCTCAGCAGTTGAAAGATATGATCTAAGCCAGTTAAGAGTTTAACTTTGTATTATTATTAAAAGGAGTTATTTCAGATGATGATATACATTTGCTTGGCGTAATAGCATTCACAGTGGATTCCGTATAAATGTATGAGTGTGTTTCCTATATTATAGGAAATGGTTTTGAGTGGTTATGAATGAAAAAGAGAGAAAATAATATTGTTCATCTGTATATTTGAAAAAATATTATTCAACCAATATAGAATATTTAATATTTTTTAAACTGGTTGTGAGTGGAAAATAGATAAAAATTAATAATAAATGTATAAATAAGTATTTTAAACTAAAAATAAGAGAGAGTAAATAATGATTTTTAGTATACTAAAAGAAAGAAGGGTTGGCGACATAACAAAATTTTAACCAATGTATTCCTACATGGCATCTTCACAGCATACAATTATCACGTGGCATTTTATAGTCATATGGTTTTAAAATAAAATATTTAAATAATATTTAATGTCTAATAAACAACATTCTAAAATTATATTTTAAATTTAATGATTGAAACAGAAATTTAAAAACTTAAAATTTCAAATTCAATCTGAGATTTTATATAAAAATAACTAATGAAATTTGTTAAAATTTAAAATAAGAATTAACAATAACAGTTTAAATATTCAAATAAAGTATATGTAGTTCACAAATTTAAAATTCTCATGCTAACAATCAATCCTAGTATTTTGGATTAGTATTTTCAAATTTTGAACATCTTCTATATTTTAACAATATCGTATAATATTTGTCCGCATTATATAACATAATATCATTATTTTATTATATATATACAACAATTTTTTCTGTTTACTGTTCCTCCAATATAAAAAAATATTTCAGAAATATGCGAAATAACTTTTCCTATGATCAAAGAGACCAGGTATTCTATATGAAGAACTTCTCTTACTTGTTCATTATTCACACAATCATATTTTAACTCATTTCGTATTGCATTTAATTACAATATTACGTACACTTGGATTTAAAAAATAAGTTTTTAAGATAAACCTTAATATTGATATTTTTTATACTGCGACCATAACTTTCACTTTGTTTATTTTTTATTTATGTATACTACTTTATACATTATTGATAAACCATTAAATTACCGTACTTAACAGGACATCATCAGTATCAGAATTAACTTTCTTAAAATATATTGACATATCACGTTGTGATTTATTTATGGATGCAAACAATGTATAATAATTCAGTAGAAACTTACTATATTAAGTTTACTGTGGTTGATAAGGAGGTATTTTGTTCAACTAATCAAATTGTTATCTTATTCTTTTAATATTTATTTTTAAAACATATCTGCTATATATCCTTAGTTTTTTACATTTTTAATTATAGGAGACTACAATACATGATAACATTCAAAAAAATTTATTTCTTAACTTTGAGAAGTTATTGACTCAATATAGTTAAAGATTTGTATACAAAAAAGTTTTTAAATATTTATGAACATTAATATTGTTTTTATTTGTATTTAATTCTTTCATTTAATTTAAATGTATAATAAACCTTCACATGTGTATATATTGCAAACTTATTAATAATAACTGATAATTTATGTTTCTATTTATTTTAAAAAGTAAATCACATGGATGGTTCTTGTAGTTTGGTCAAAGATTTAAATTTGATTCTTAAACTTTTAAAATTTCAAATATAGTTTCTAATATTATATTTATCTTTCATCAATGGTTCTTATTTAGTTAGTTCGGTTACTAATATTAATTTTTTTAAAATGACTATTTTACCTACAAATATCATAAATGTAAATTACTATTCATTTAAATGAATATTATTTTTTTAAATGTCATTTTTAGAATGTTCATGTTTTTAAATGTTTCTCTAAAACTTTTGATTTTTTAAATGTTTCTCTTAAAACTTTTTAACTTTTTAAAAGATACTCTTTAAAAGCTTTATCATATTTCTTAAAACCATTTGGTTTTTTAAATCTCACTTTTATAATTATTTATTTTCTATATATTTAAAAAAAAAGTTTTAGCAAAATATTAGAAATGTAGTTTGAAAATGAATTGCTTCTTAAAAAATGTTTAAAAAAATGGTTGTTTTCTAAAGATGCTTTAAAATATAAAGGTTTAAGAAAAAACTTTAGAAAACCAAATAGTTTTATAAAAACATTTAAATTATCAAATGATTTTAAGAACAACATTTAGAAAACGGATGGTTTAAACACATTAAAAAGCAAATATTTTATAAAATATGTTCTTAGAATAATTTATTAATGTATTTAAAACGTATTTTATTATATAATAAACATATTAATAATGAAATAAAAAAATATTAAACATTAAAAACTTTGAAATTAAAACAAGAATATAAAGCTTTTCTTAATAAAAAATAATACTATAGTTTCAAGGGTAAATTATATGGATGGTCGATGTGGGTGCAATGTTATTTTCATAAATTTTAACATTATTAATTGTTGACTAAAAAAACTTGAAACCATAGATGAAAAATAAAAATAATAATAAGGATCATATTTAGAAATTTTAAACTTTAAGAATCAAATCCAAAATTTTAACATAACATAGAGACCATACATGTAATTTACTCTATTTTAAATTTAACTTTTTCAACCCATGTAATACATGGATGGTTAGGCTTGCGTGTGTGTGTGTGTATGAGTGAATATGTGATGTTTAAAACTCAATTGTAGTGTTAGATCGCTCAATGGTGAACTGTTGATGTTAAGGATTGTTTGAGAGCCTAAATATGATGTGGTAAAATTCTAAACCTCCACATTATGCATTATTATGATTATTGGGATAAACCGAGGCTTTGGAATGAACCAAACTAGTATCTAAATGGTTAGGATGCAACACACATGGTTATATTACCTAACTATTTTATGGTTTTTGGTTGTAACTCACCAATAACATTGTTATTTACATGAATTAACTCATGATGCAGGAGCAGGAGGTGCCGGGAGGCATTAGCTAGGTCAAGCTAATTTAGTGATTATGAATAAATAAGATATTCATATAGAAGATAGTGACTGAATTTAATCTGCTTGTGGCTGCGTACTTGATTAATGTTTTGTAATTTGAATGCATGGAACGTGAGGATTTGTTTAAAAGCTATTATGTAATAATTCAGTCTAGATTTTTTATCTTGATTATAAGTCTTCCTTTGTATTTGGTTGGTATTTTGATATAACTGGTCACACCCCTAGTTTGAGGTGTGACAAAATCTATGTGTATCATCCCCAAAGTCAAAGAAAAAAGTGTAAAAAAAGAGATTTAGAACTCACGTTACTGTAAAAGATGCACAACACATAAATAAACTTACATACCTGAAGTCTATATATTCCTACATAAAGGTAACAACTTTATCATCTCATGTCTGTGAAACATGATTAGGAATATAAATCTGAGCTTATGTTTGAGTCTTAATAACCCCCTCCCCTAATCTTTAGTTTCCTACATTTTTAATTAAAACCTGAACACGCTTTATTTTTAAATTTTAGGATGTCACATTGATTGCTTTGCTATGTGCATTACATGGTCACTAGAATACTTGTTTTTGCAAGCATGTTACTATGGTCTTGCTATATGTAAACATTTTATTGTTTTGCTATGTGCATACATATTAAGTGGAGTCTTGCCTTGTGCAATAATGTTACCGGAGTCTTGCTATATGCGAGCATGTGATTACTATGTTATGTGTATTGCATGGTCACTAGTCTTGCTTTGTGTAAAAAAGTTATTAGAGTCTTGTATCAAGTACAAGTAGGTAGCCTTGATCATGATTCATCTAGTTGCTTCAAAGTATGTTTATGCTTTGTCACTGTATCATTACTCTAATTTGTCAATGGTAATCATGGTTTCATTATTCACTGTTCAAAGACATGATAAACTTTCAAACCTAGCATGAAAACTTACATTTTAAAGAAAAACTAGGACTCACTTACTATTCCTCACTTTCTAGTATGCATGCCTCAAGTGTTGGCTGAGCTAGAGTTGAGGATGGCATAAAGAAGCCTACCTGGCAATAAAAACAAACATTCCATTTCAATGATTATATCATAATTTTGGACAATGATTGTTATTATCTAATAAACAATGTCTGCCATAATATTCAATGATGAATGCTTAAAAATGTTTTTTGTTGCTACGATTGTAAATTTTACAGTTTAAGACTTATGGTAATGATGTACGAATCCAACTATAAGGACTCTTGTGAATAGAGAATCACAATTGAGGTAACTTTGTAAGATTGTCAAACGACCTTCACATTGAATTAAGTTTTTAATAATAATGTGTAATGAAGGAGCCACTTTAAGTAATTGAATTGATTTGTTTGTGCATATATATTATGAACTGTAGATTTCAATTCATTGCTTCATAGTTTTATCTAGTAGTTCAATATACTTTTGTTATGCCAATCTTAGTTTTTCTAAGATTCGACATTAGCTACGAATTGGATTTGTCTTATAAACAAAAAACTTTATGTAATGTTTACTAATGTAGAAATAATATAAGATCTTCAATTCGTTAAGAAATTACGCATTCCGTGAGTGTGTTCCCATTTAGTTATACCCGATTAGTTATAGTCTAATGTGTGATTCGTCTAAGATGTTACACTCTAGAATAGAATATTAGACCCAAGTGGTTTTGACTTTAGATAAAATATAAAGAGCAATCATAGAAGGTATCATGAGTTATTGCCACTGGTAGCATAGAAGTACTGGTGCAATTTTGTCCACAAGACATTAATGTGATCCGATGAGGGTTTGTAAATCTCTGCAGGCTCGAATCTCATTAACATCCTATTCGATCGATCAGATGGTGTTTTTAGGGTTTACATCTTGATGAATGATATGATGGAGGACAGCTAGATCAATTCAAACAATATATATGCGATGCAGTTGATGATCTCAGATTCTTGATTGCAAACCAAAGTATTTAAAGATCAGCAGTTCATCTGTCTGGGATTCTTTATTCATTAATTATTCACACAATCTTCAATGTGTCATAAATTGTTCATCTATCTGGGATTCTATCTATCATGCAATATATTTGTATTCATTAATTATCCACGCAACCTTTAATATATCACAGATTATATATGTTTCTATGATTCTATCTCTTTTGAAATCTTTGTTATATGCTGGCATATATACATATATATGTCCATATTAATATACATACATACATACATATATTAGCATACATTGCCGCTTTTGAATAACGAACTGTTTAAATATAAAAACTTTTGTTGCATTTTTTGGTAAAAAAAAAATGCATTGAATATATATTTGATGGAAATGGAGTGTATGTTTTATGAGTATGCAACTCATATATGATATAATGGTCGACAAAAGTGGTTGTAGCCACGAATTGAAGCTAAGAGCACCCTCGATCATTATATGGTGATAGATGTTAACAAGGATGTCCTTTGCAAGGACAAAGCATTGTTCACTTATGTTTTTCGGAGAAAAAAAGAGTACTTTTCTCTTTATTTAAAAAAATAGATAGTTTAATAAAAGGGAAAACTTTATAAAATATTAAGCAAGTTTTAATGGTGTTCTAATTAGGTTACTCATATTTTTATTTGTTTTAATCAGGTCATTAAAGTTTTAAAAGTGTTTCAATTAGGTCACCAATATTTTTATTTGTTCCAATCAGGTCACTATAGTTTTAAAAGTGTTTCAATTAAGTCACTCATATTTTTATAATTTTTTAAATAATTCACAAAAAGTTTATAATAATTTAGTTTTTTTTAATAAATATTGTTAATTTTTTAAACATTTCAAATTTTTTAAAACCTTTTGCAACTTATAATGACCTAATTAGAACAATTTTAAAACATTAGTGATCTGATTGCAACAAAAAAATTTTATTAGTGACCTGATTGGTACAAAAAACTTTATGAGTAACTTAATTATAACAATCTTGAAACTTGATTACTATTTTAAAAAGTTACCCTTAAATTTCAAATTTTATATATAATAAATAATAAAAAAGTGGGTTATCATACTATTTTTTTATAAATGGCCAGCCAATACTATAAACCTAGTTACTCAGGTACACCCATTGGCAAAAGATCAATCACTAACGCTTTGCAAACACAAACAGCCTTGGTAACCCCCCCCCCCCCCCCAACCCCAACCCCCACCCCCCGGCACCGACATTGCGGAGTTTTATCTCTAATTACTAATAAATGAGTTTTACCAACAAATAAATGATAGAACTGTCACAGGTTTACTGTGAGATCATCAAGAGAATACAAATGAATCCAACCTTTTTAATATTTTTCTTATTACATAGAATAGGATTTCAGGATTTTTGTTCTCGGTAGCTTATATATTTATATATGATCATCTCAGCCTTGTAACTTACCTGACAACTAATATAAATACAAAATTTAACTTAATTTGATGAGTGATTTTAATTTTATTTAATAAAATAAGTTATTGTTCCTTTCGTGAGCACATAATGATCATACATACATGTCAACTGACTGGCATTCCATTTATTGTGATACCCATTATCTTTCTTTTATTCTTCTAAACATTTTTTATTTTCTTATCTTTTCACTTTTTGTAAATCTAAGCTATTCCCATACTCGATCGATCACAAGCACAATGCTTAGGGGTATAAGTAGACAATAATTCCATAATAATAACCATTTGTTATGCACAAGTGTAAGGCCCGTAACACATAGCTTTAACAACACATATTAATGCCTCTTATGGGTGTTAGTCCCGAACAAGAATGCCACTTTCAGTTGAATATGTATGATTGTAGCTCCATTTCAATCTATAGTCAATGCTTGCTAGACTTTTTATTCATAATTTGACCAACATGGGGACAATCAAAGGTTGGGAATGAATCTCACTCTATCCGACAAGCATTCATCAAGATTACTTTCAGCCAATGCCTTCTTCATGCTCGCTCCGATCAGTAGGCATCAGTGAAAGAAATGTCATATGCTAAGAGGGGAATGTCGACATCTAGCACATAGAAAAGCGGATTCGCTTCCTATTCTAGTGAGATGTTAGTTCCATTGGTCTGTTATCTATATCAATTTGTCTACATTCATTTAAAGTGTTCAAGCTATTGTAATTTCACTAAACTAACCAAATCGTATCTCGCTTTATTAGAATCTTTAGCATAATTATTTTGTTTCCGTAAAAGGGCCCCAGCTTTGTAACTCGCTTTAGGCCTTTGTAATGGTTGAGTCAGCCCTGGGTGGTGCTAGTCGTAGAGATGGCAGTTTTACATGCCGGTTCCTCAAGTGTTTCTAATGAGGTTAGTGATAATGATGTGGTTGATGGTGGTGTGAGGTTGTTTGTTCGAATAGTGTGCAAGTTAAGAGGCAATGATATCGAGATTTGACTGTGAGTTGGGTTGTTTAATTGTTCGTGCGGGAGCTGAATACATGGTAGATGTTGGCGGCTATTTGTGAGGCATTGGAAGTGTAAATATCAAAAGTTGATCAAGTTTTTCTAGCATGATCGCAATGGTTTTCATGATGGATAGAGGTTTGTGACAAGGTGTCATGATGGAAGGTGAGTAACTCGATGAAAGCATCATTGTTAGAGACTGATTCGACACCATTAATCTTCTATATAGTTAGAGAGAACATTGTCAAAACTTGGGCAATTTTAGGTTGTTTTATATTAACTCAAACAAAGAATTTGGTTTCTATTTCATATAATTTTTTTGAACGGCAAATGTACAACCCTGCTTCGTAGTATATGTGTTATTTTAATCAGGTCTATCTATCCGTTTCCCAACCGGGACCTCACCCTCATCCCCCTCATGAGAAAACCCACAACTGAAAAACTCCACTAGCGAAATTTTGCTTAGAGTGAGACTTAAACCCAAAAACTACACATATTTACATGTCTTGAGTTACCTCACCTAATCATTTGAGCTAAGGATCATTGGTGTAAAGAGCAAAACACTACCACATTGAGATCATGGGTAATCATGTGTAGAAACTAACAAATATGCATGTAAAATAAACGAA
This sequence comes from Flaveria robusta, assembly GCA_025506415.1. Taxonomy (NCBI): domain Eukaryota; kingdom Viridiplantae; phylum Streptophyta; class Magnoliopsida; order Asterales; family Asteraceae; genus Flaveria; species Flaveria robusta. The sequence goes on from JACCIZ010000053.1 coordinate 203,243, forward strand.
TAGGTAGTTATCGAACAACCAAGTATCAAATTCTATGGTTTTCCATAAAGGTTTATATTTTATATTACATTTAACTAAGAGTAAATTACAAGGTCAGTTCCTGTGGTTTCATCAAAATTTTGAATTTGGTCCCTAAAGTTTAAAATTTACATATATGGTCCTTAAGATTTTATTTCTTTTTTATCTATGGTCTCTGATTCAGTTAATCAACAATTAATGATGTTAAAGTTAATAAAAATGACCATTTTACCCTAGGGACTATCCATATAATTTATTTCTTAAACCACACATACACACACACACACACACACACTATATATATATATATATATATATATATATATTAAATTAGCATTTATACTTTTATATGAAGTTTTGTATTTTTACTTTTATTTTTATTATCTTATTATTATTATGTTTATTATTTAAAAGTTTATTTTATGAACACAAATTATACTCTTTTTGAAACGTCTTTTTTTTAATAATTGTTTTATATTTTATTTTAGTTTTTCAACCCTCTTTCTTAAATCGTTTGAATTTTTAAATAACTTTTTTTAAAAACCATGCAAGTATTATTTTTTTAAGCATTATGTTTTCAAACGTCTTTATAAAAAATATTTGACTTTTAAATCTTGCTTTCAAAACCAGTCTTTTTTTAATTTCTTTTCCCTAGTATTTAATATTTAAATTCATTCTTTTTAAACCTCTTTTAAAATCGTTTATTTTTTTAAACACATATAAACTATTCTTATTCAAAAGTCTTTTTTTTAATTATTTTAAAATCTATTTAAATATTTTTTAAAAAAACTATGTGTTTTAAAAAAATTTCTTCTGCTTGGTCTATTAAAAAATTTTATTATAAAACCATACGAATTTTAATCTTTGTTTTAAACTATTTGATTTTAAGATGGACGTTTAAAAACCTGATGGTTTTAATAAAACATTTTAAAAACTAAACGGTTTTTAGAAGGGTTAATGGATTTAAATACTCCAAACTATTGGGAATTGGCCGCTCCCACCCCAAGTATCATTTTGGCGAATATAATTCCCAAGTAAACACTTCGATGTCTGTATCACCGCCGTTTGTCAGAACCCTAACGACGTTAACTTTCTGATGATGTGGCACGGCTTGTGTGGCAGCTGACGTGGTTAAGGTCACATCATCAGAAAGTTAACGTCGTTAGGGTTTTGACAAACGGCGGGTGATACAGCCACCGAAGTGTTTACTTGGGGGTTATATTCACCAAAATGATATTTGGGGATGACAGCGGCCAATTTCTAATAGCTGGAAGTATTTAATCCATTAACCCTTTTAAGAACGACATAGTTAACGATTTTACAAAAGAAATTATAAACAAATGGCTTAAAAAAGGTTCAAAAACAAAGATTTTAATAAGAGATGTTTAAATATTAAATGGTTTGAATAACTTTATAAAATAAATGCTTTTAAAAGTAACATTAAAAAATGAACAGTATTTTATAAATTTGTTTAAAAAAACTGATAGTTTTTAAGAAAATATTTAAACATATCAAAAGGTTTAAAAAATAGGGTTAATGGATTTAAACACTCCCAACTATTGGAAATTGGCGGCTGGCACCCCCAAGTATCATTTTCGCGAATATAACTCCCAAGTAAACACTTTGGTGTCTGTATCACCCGGCGTTTGTCAAAACACTAACAAATGATATAAAATATATGACATAATGAACGTATATGACACAATAAGCTGATTTATTTGACACAATGACCAAAATAAATCACCTAATTTGTTAAGGTTCTGGCAAACGGCGGGTGATACAGACACCGAAGTGTTTACTTGGGAGTTATATTTGCCAAAATGATAGTTGGCGGTGGCAGCGACTAATTCCCAATAGTTGGGAGTATTTATATTCAATAACCCTAAAAGATATGGTTAAAAAACCAAACCTTTTTCAAAAAGACGTTTTAAAATACATTTCTATTTCTGAATTTTAATATATTTTATTAATAATAAACACAATAATAATGAAATAATAAAATAAAAATAAAATAAAAAAACTTGAAGAAGTTATATATGTTAATTTAATATATTATTATATATATTAAAAACTTAATTACATAGATAGTCCTTAGAGTAAAGTTGTCTTTTTAAAAACTTTAACACCACTAACTATTAATTAACAAATGTAGGGACTATGGATGAAAGATAAATAAAATGATAGAGACTATATTTGAAAATTTTAAAAGTTAAGGATCAAATCCAAATTTTAATCAGAGTACAAGGACCATCTGTGTAATTTACTCTTTAATTAAATTGAAAATATTATAGGTGTTTGTTGTTTAAAACTTAAACGCATCATTAGAAAAAGCAAAAAAACAAACGTTGTTTAAAACCTACTACCATAAACATATTGAAATAAATCTAAAAGCAATTTTCAAAAGACACAATTATATGTTGTTAATTGATTAAATAAATTATGATGACAACGAAAAACATTTAATACTTAGTTTAATACAAAAGTTATGAGGACGTATGAAGAATTTCTGTAAATTTGAGTCTTGAAATTAACCTTTTAGGTTGGTTTACATGCATATCAAAACTAAAGATGTACCACGACGCTTTATTCAATCTTAATCAGCAAAATTAAAGAAACAAACCAAAATTTACTGCATCCACTTTATTTGATTCATTTTTATTTAATTATATTCTTGAGTCTTGTTTAAAGTCAGAGAAAATTTTATATTTATACTTTCTAAATTTCAAATATATATTTTTAAAGCTATATAATATACTAGATTATATCTCCGTGTATTACACGGGTTGAATAACAAAAATATTAAATATTTATTGATGATTAGTAGGAATTATAAAACGTTATTTTAATATAACATATGATTAAATTTACGTATGATTTTTTTTTACTTTTAAAACTTTTGTTTTAGAAAATTGCTTTGAACTTTTTTTTATTATTTTATCAGTATTTTGTTGTTTAAAAACTCCAGGTTTGTTTTAAATAAATATTCTTTTATAAAACTTTTAATTTATAAAAAGATTGAATTTAAATATTTTATAATTTAAAAAATCTTCATTTTTTTAGAAAATCATAGTTTTAGAAAATTTATTTTTGAAAAATATATTTTTTAATCAAAATACTTATTTTTATTTAATGAAAAAATATTTTAAAAATTATTAATTCAACGACTTGAATTTATAATAGAGAGAAAGAGAAATATTTGAAAATTAGTTACTTAACTTTTAAAAAATAAATCAATAGTTTAGTCGGAAAAATAATTAGGAGAAGCATTGTGAGAATACCATGTGTCCCACATTGTAAGGATTATTAGTATAGATATTAGTTAGGAACGATTGTGTAGATAATATTATTACAACTATTGAGGTTTCTTATAAGTAGTTATTAATAGGGTAAATATCATAAAAAACCAACATATTTTCAGTGTTTTATCACGAAAGTCCTGGTATAATTTTTTGCATATAAAAGACCAACATAATTTCTGTTTTGTATCATAAAAGTCCCTCAACACTTTTTTCACATAAAAAACCAACAAAAAGTGTTGAGGGATTTTTATGATACAAAACAGGAAGTATGTTGGTATTTTACATGTAAAAAATTATACAGGACTTTCGTGAGAAAAACTGAATGTATATTAGTTTTTTTATGATATTTTACCCTTATTAATAATAGAAAGATATAATTTTATTTTGAGATTTTTATACATTACAGGTTTTTATATAGAAAAGACTTCAAATATTCATTAAAGAAAGAATTTCATATATATCCCTATAAACTTTTAAAATATCATATATATTCAACTAAATTTTAAAATATCATATGTATCCTTTTTCTTAAAAAATTAGTTCCACAATTATACCTTTCCAATAAACAAAACCATTCGCAACAACTTAAATCCCACCAAACAGTTTGCTATTCCCATCTAAACATATCATGAGTAATTTAATAACCATGTGTGAGCATTTACAGAAGTTCTTATATGGTCGTCGGTTTACGTCCAATTTTAAATGAACAAAATAAAACACTATTATTTTATGATACCATCTTATTATTCTCAAAACTATTAGTGTTACATGTAAATTATGCACTTTAAAGACCGAAGAAAGTATTGGTGAAAACAAAGTAAGTTTCAGATGTTACTAGAGAAGTGTTTAAAAAGTATACCGGACAAAATCATTTAGAGTCAATCAATGGTAATTTAAACATAAACCAATTCTTCACTACAAGTTCTTGACAATTTCAGAAAAGGGTAAGTGTTATCCAAAATTAATATCCAATGGAAATCACCGATGGCTTGATGGCAGTTCTGTCATAATCTAGAAAAAAAGTTCCTTTATAGGGTTACAAAAGCCATATGGGTAATATAGTCATATTCATAATAATTTGTAATTAAATGGGTAAATATGATATTTTAATTAGTTTGTAGGGATATATATGATATTTTAAATTTAGGTTGGATATATATGATATAAAGTTAGGGTTAACTCTTAACCATTAAGAGATAGTCTCTTAAAGAGGTTACCAAACAGCACGTTACTTTGAGTCCTATTACTCGAACCGGTTTTCTTTTTTTCTATATCCTCCACTTATTTAGTTATGAATCCAAATCAGTTGTTTCTTTACGATGTTATTTAAAATTATATATCAACATTCTTTACCCGGCCAGTTAAATTTAATTCTTTTTGTAAACCTACTACAACTTATTATATTCAAATACTGAATTATATTCATTGAAGGATTGAGAGCCCTAACTACGGTTTTAGAGAATGACAAATAAGGGGCTGCTCTAGTAGTTTATGGTTCAATTTTGACAATTTAACGAGCAATGTGTGAGTTTGTTCCATTCATTTTACTCCACCTCATGCTTAATAGGTAATACTTGAACGAATTAAAAAATCAATTTCAACACCTGCCTACTCAGCATTCTATATTTTTTTAGAATTGCGAAGGTTGATCCGCTGCATAACACGAAGGGGAAACTGCTAGTTATAATTTATATACCAAATGGGATCTAAACAATTTATATATATAAAGTGCCAATTAAAAACCGGTTCATCTTTTAATAATTTTGAAAACATTAAGTGGCTTTTAAATATTTTAAAGTGGTAATGGCTGGTGAATATGGGACCAACCAAACCAAATGCAGTTCTACAACCACTTTGACAAATCTCAAAGAGACAATTTTACAATGGCCCAATGACATATCTCAACACCCAAAGAGACAATTTTGTGATGGCCCAATGATAATTTCCCTTCACAAATGTCAATTATATTTAATTATCCCTTTTTCTCTTTGAATTTTCTTGCAAATTTTGTTATATATTTGTCTGTATTAATATCATTGATGTATTGTTCTTACTAGATTTATCATCCGCTCTTTGCGGCGGACCATCACTCGCTATCAACGTAGAACGATGTTCGCTGCTATTCGTTATGTATCGTTACCATATCAATGTTGTTTGATATACTGACAAAATAATTATTTATAAAACATCACTTATGTTATAAAACATTATGTATATAAAAGTGGCAATTGTGTAAAAACCAAATATTTGGTGGTCAAAACATAAATCAAAGAAACTTAGCTGTAGCAACTTTCTCCAATTTTTCTATGTATATAAAAGTGATAATCATATAAAATACAAATACTTGGTGGTCAAACATAAATTAAAAAAACTTAGCTGTAGCCCAATGGTTATAAGAAATAATATAATAAATTATAATGTGATATTGTGAAGCCATGAAAAGTAAAGAAAGAGAAATGTGCGAAGAAAAGATTGTTTCATGTGTTTAATTTGTAAAGCATAAAAGTTTGTGGTAAAATATGAAGAATATTAAACTTAGTTGTAGCTAAAGTTGCTCTATTATATAAAGTATAATATTAATATCATTGATGCATAATCTGGCTTCTCTCAAATTAATTATTTTCTAACAGCAATATCTCGTTTTAAAACCCCTGTAACTACTTATAACTAAGTTTGAAACTGAATGATTTTCATAGAATCTGACTCTTACTACTAAGCTTTCAATCCAAGTGACACTTAATTTGATTTTATTTAGTTTGTCTCTTTAGTTTTGTGTAACTCTTAATACAATGAAATATGATCTGTTTAAATGTGTTTTATATCTCAATTATGATGCAGATTACTAAATGAAATGTTTGTTTTCTCAAAAATTGTATTAATAGAAAACTTTGCATAGCTACAACCTCACCAAGAGTTTTTTTTTTTTTTTACAGCTCACCAAGAGTATTTTAAATATGTACTTTCCCAATAATCATATTCGAGTCATTTATGTTGATTATGATTTTTCTCTAATGATTTAGAATAAAAGAGACATGTTTGGAGAAGCAAAAGAAAGCAGGTTTAATTGTATGTTGTAAGTGCATCATACATGCAAACACCAACATAAGATAAGTTTGTAGATCAAGAAAAAGGTAATTAGAAAGAAATCAATTTGAGTTTGAATTTATTGTATTTTTAACAAACATCCCCTTTTCCAGCAACAACAGTCCTAGACATATTTCTCTTATGATATATCATTCAAACATCTGATTACATAGGTATAGCATTTTAATGACAGAAAGACATCTAAAAACTATCTTCTACAACATGCTTCATTGTAATTCTAATTGTTCAATATCACATAATCACTTTCGTTTTCATTTCCATAACGAACATGATAACACCGCTTAGTGTTGACTCCAGCAAAAGTAATATAACAGGATCAACTTTACTATACAGTATGAAAATAATGAACTACAACATCATGGATTACATTTAAAAAGGGGCATTCAAAATGTTCCATTAACAGATCTAACCCTGATAAATTAAACTCAATGGCAGCTAGTGATCTCTTATTATTTACATCATCATAAGGATAAACCTTTGCATCTTTAACCTTTTTCCCTCCTCACAACAAGATTCTTATTCACAAAACTGCATTTTTAGCAAAATATTTTACTGGAAATTATAAAGTTTGATCTCCTAAAGCAGCCATTGATGAGCGATTTAAACGAAGTAAATTCCTTGAAGATCTCACACTCTTCAGCGTCATCATCAACTTCTGTCTCTCACCTTCGACTTCTGCAAATTGCAAGCTTAATTGAGAGTATCGATCATGCATTTCCTTAAGTTCATTTTCAACATTAACGTATTTTCCTTTGATTTCCAACATGTCTTTGATCAATTCGTTGATGTCCCTAAAGCTCTTAAACACCGCCTCCTCGTCACTATGTTGTTTAAGAAAAGAACTGACAACATATAACATAAATCAGATGGTTATCTGTAACAAAACAAAATAATCAATTGGACTAACTTACAGAAAATAAGATACTAGCTTCACATTCTTTCTAATTCTGTCAACCATCTTTAAACCAAATTCAAAATAGAAGCCACCTTACAATCAATTAATAGATTTTGACCGGTGGGTTCCATCACATAGCAAGTCATGATATGCAAAAAATGCTTGTGTGGGCATTAAAATATAATGCAAGTTTGAAAAATGATCAACTTCTAATAAAGTAATTATAGACCTTTTTTAAAATTTAAGTTGTAAAAGGTATTAAATGTTAAATCCAATTTCATGTTAGAAGCATACACCAGAAAGACAGATATGATGTGAAGTTAGCAACTTTTGAAAAATCAGCAAAAACATGTGAATGTAACCTGGTTATTAATTAAGTGTGACTTGGTTTTAGTTTTCCGCATGATTTAAACTTTAAAGTTGGTTGCAAGAATGTTAGTAAGTCTAAGTTTGTTTCTATTTTGTACAGTTTGCCTGATAAAATAAGGGTATATAACTATATAAGTAATTTGCTTTACCCTTTGATAATTAGTATTGTTGGAGCTGCTATTAAATTACTTATCAACTCAGTATTGACTAGTTTGCTCAAACAGTAAAAAACCAAAATTAATGATTGCAACTTGAAGATAAATAAATAAGATTACATGTTTGGTCAAAAGTACCTTTGGAATTGTATGCTTGGTTTCTTTTTTGTCCTAAGTGCTTCGGCAAGCTCGATTTCCAAAGCAAGAACTCTTTCTAATGCATTTCCATTTCCCGGAAAACTAACAAAATTCGGGTATATGTTCGCTAACTCTTCATTTGCCTTAAATTGAAAACAATAATCAATAAAAATTGGAGAAGATCAGAAGAAACAAAAAAACTTTAATATTTTAGAGTAAAGCATATACCTGGTGTAGTTGTGCTAGTTCTCTTTCTAAATCTTGGAAACTCGGGTCATAATTAGTCAACGGAAGATGTGAATTATCGTTTTTCATCTTCTCCAACTACCATAAGACAAATATCATAAACTTTAATTGAGATTAAAGTATAATATAGGAAGAATATCAATTAGATGTGCTAAAGATTTACCTCTTCGTCTAGTTGCTCCATGCAAGAAATCAAATGTTGAGCTTTAAATTGATCATTGACAACCGTTAATTGTTTTGAATTATTGACCACTAGATTTTCTTCATTTTCGTATGCACGCTCTATAACTCCCTGCTAAACCAATATTCAATTAACAAATTTATATGGTAAAAAAATTAAACTAATTTTAATATAGCAATCATATTCAAGATGCTCGTTTAATTTTTCATAGCATGTTTTAGTAACTTGTAAACTTTATACATCTTGAATCTTTCACAAGGATGCTGAACTATAAAAAGTACGAAAAAGGCAACACAACTTTGTAATCATTGTCATCTACACCAAACAGGCCGAGAATGCTTGAAAACAGCACAATGAACATTTTTCCCTTCAATTCATTTAAAATATAACAGGTGTTTGGATTGCATTTAGAAAGTAATTATGTGATATTAATCAAATAATCACTGGTGATGATAAAACATTCATGCGTCTATGTGCTTCTACTTTTTGAAATTGTAATAATCAAGTAACCTAATGTTTGAATGCATAACAAATTCTAGTCATATTAGAAGCTAATAGGAAATATCAAAAATGACATTCTTGTGAAAGAATAGAGATGTGTTAAAAGACAGATAAATTCAAAACTGATACGTTGACGCCTAAATAATAAAATAGGTTTATCCAAGCACTAGAAACGATTAATCAGATAATGAGTTCCAAAACACAAATACAAACACTACCTAGAAAATATTAAATGAAATCTAATCTAAAGTTCAATGTATTTTTGTGTGTGTGTGCCAAGCTTGCTTATGAGTTGATTTTAAGATGTCAAACCTGGATTTCTTGTGCATTTAGCAAACCATTTTCTTCTTTCTGAGCAAGCTTTTCTCTAATCAGGGAAAGTTCATCTGCAATTTTTGATTTTTCATCCTCACATTCTTGTAATGAAGAAACAAGCTTTTCTTTTTCTTCCTTACAACATTCAAGGCTCAAAACAGCACATTCTAATTCCGCCTGTAACCGATCATAATCTGGTTTATCAGAAATTACTGATTCACCATCTGCTTCCAATTCTTGAATTCTCCTCAATTGAGAAGCTTCAGATTTCTTCCTACTTTCAATTTCATCAAGAGCATCTTGTATTTAAATAGCATTTCTTCATTATGCCTTTTGGAACAGAAAGTTGTTGCTTTAACTCTTGAATTTTCGTTTGATATTGTTCTTTAATAAACGCCATTCTCAATGATTCTGTTGGCCCTTCGGGGTCTTTTTCTTTTTTCTCTTGCACAACATCAGCACTATCTTTAAGCTCCTTCAAGTAGATTGACAAGTTCTTGAATTCTTCAGTTTTAGTTTCTGTTCAGAGAGCTTGTTGGTAAGTTCATTGCATTTATTCTGTAACATGATTAGTTCGTCATTTTGTTCTTCCAACTTTCCTTTGAACACCAATAACATAACCTTCGATTCTTCACTGGAAATTAATGTCATCTACCTCAAGGGCATTCTTGTAAATTACTCCAGTCAATTTGGTCTCTGTATTGTGAGCAGTAGATTTCTCTAGTTTCATTTTAGAGATTCACTTCTGTTGCTAAACTTTGGTTTTCTTCAATGTAATGAGTGACCTCTGCCTTTGAGTTGGTCAACATTTCTTTCAGTTGACTAGCCTCAAGAGCATGCTTTGCTTCAGATTCTGAAATTTCAGCATTTTTAGCAACTGTAGCCTGTAACTCTGATCTAAGAGATTCAATTTCCGTTACTAAACTTCTGTTCTCTTCAATATAACGGGTGACTTCTTCCTTCGACTTGGTCAACATTTCTGTCAGTTGACCAACCTTCAAAGCATGCTCGTTTGCAGTTTCAGCATTTTTAGCAACAGAAGCCTGAAACTCAAACCTAAGAGATTCAATTTCCGTCATTAGATTTCTGTTTTCTTCAATATACCGAGCGCTCTCCTTCTTCCTTTGCTTCCCCAACCTTTCTTCCAGTTGCCAACCTTCCAGAGCATTCTCATTATTAGATTCTGCAACTTCTGCATTTTTAGCAACAGAAGCTGAAACTCCAACCTAAGAGATTCAATTTCTGTTCTAGATTTCTGTTTTCTTCAATATAGCGTGCGACCACTTCCCTTGACTTCGTCAACATTTCTGTCAGTTCACCAACCTTCATCGCATGCTCGTTTTTAGATTCTGTAATTTCAACATCTTTA